>CM035159.1:116118054-116330721 GCA_020205615.1 Panax quinquefolius | reverse complement strand
TTATCGAATCACATAGGACATTTCTCTTCTTTTATTAGAAGTGGTAGATTCTTTATTGATCATACATTATCTCCATGTACAACTTATTATACCCAAGCATACCCTTTGATATACCCTTAGGGTCTTAAGGAATAAGTCAAAGTATAACTCATCATACACAAGATACTATGATGATCTCAAGTTCAAGGATTACTTGTACTACTATCACTACAGAAATTCCTATTGACAGGCAAGTAAAACTCCATTAGGTATTCCTTAGCGAGCCACGTTCAGTGAACTTATTCTCTAATAAGCACCTACATACTTGCTTTAGTGTCTCCACACAAATGATCATGAGATCAATCATCCTCATCCAATGAGCAAGCAACGTATGTACCAATCTATCCTGATTCACTAATCCCCAATTTAGTAATCCAATGATTGGGAACTATTTTAGTTTTAAGCTTTCTAAGAATTTAGATCTCATTAGAATGATCATCATCATTATTCTAAAAGCATTGCTTAAAACTATGGGTTTATCACATATTATAAAACAGCATCATGTAGATAATTAAAAGCCTTTAATAAATTAATACTTTTTATTAATAAATGAATAAGATTGTTACAAAGTATATGCTTTATCATCAAACATGATTGGCTTGTGTGCATATTACTTTCAGGTTGATGGAACGCGATACAAGCAACTCATTGGTAGCCTTATGTATTTGACCGCCACTAGACCAGATCTTATGTATGTGGTTTGCCACATCAGTCGGTTTATGGCTTGTCCTAAAGAAGCACATTGGGCAGCAGCTAAGAGGGTTCTGCGATATCTCAGAGGAACTGTTGATATGGGAATATACTATAGAAGAGAAGTGCTTGATGACTTGGTGGGATATTGTGATAGTGATTATGCTGGAAATATTGATGATTCTCGAAGTACAACTAGTTTTGTGTTTATGTTGAGTGCCGGTGGTCCTCAAGAAAATAATTTATTGTAACTTTGTCAACTACAGAAGCGGGGTATGTGGCAGCTGCAGCTTGTGTCTGTCAGTGTGTATGGATGTAAAGAGTTCTTCAAAGTCTTGGCTATGATAAGTGTAAGTGTGTTACTTTATTTTGTGACAATACTTCTACAATTAAATTAGCCAAGAATCATGTTTTTCATGGTCGGAGTAAACACATCCATGTGAGATTTCATTTCATTCGAGATTTAACAAGGGATGGTGTGGTGAAACTCGAGTTACAATGGCGCGTGGTGAAAGCAGTTTCGCAAACATATTGACAAAGCCTCTGAAGCTGGAAGCCTTTGAAAAACTTCGAGGAATGTTTGGAGTTATGGATAAGAAGGAAGTAAACTGAACTACTTCCAGCAGCTTCAGTTTAGGGGAAGGATTGTTGAGATGTGTCCTTGTTAGTCTAGGACTGTTTTCTTTAGTCAAATAAACTCCTAGGTTTTAGGAGAGTTAGAGAGTCAGTTGGGTTTGTTTTAGATAGACCAAGTCTTTATCACTATCTTAAGGTTTGTTGAGACGTGCTTATGCATTTTGTATTTTTGTTTTGTAATGGCTATTTAAGCCAGCTTGTTGGCTATTCAATAAATAACAATTCAGCTATTGTTGAATTGATCTTGTGCTTCTGTGAGCTTTGATTTTTAACATGCTTGGATGGGATTTGCATGTTTACATTTAGGAAAACCAATTTGGAGAACAAATTTCGCTGAGAATTTTTGGGCAAGGTAAGATAGTTTACTTTTTATTTTTTTCTTTTTTTATTTTTATAAAACTTCTTCTAATGTCCTCTTTCTTTTAATGCCTTTGTTTTTGGCTATTGCAGTAATGAATGAAAAAGACTGTAAAAAATTTTTTGAAAATGAGATGGACAAAAGTATTCAAATAGCATCCAAGAAGTCGATGAAACGAGCACGAGCTCTTCTTTGTATTCTGGAAAATGAAGATGAAGATGAGAAAACAAATGATGATCAAGAAATGGTTGAACTATACAAAAAAATGATATATATGCAAGAAAAAATTGAACTGTTGGAACAACAAGTTGAAAATATGAAAAAAAAAAAATCGAGATGATGGAAATCCGCCAATCACACTATGAGAATCGAAATAATTGTGCGCCAAATATGATTAATCCATGCAAATTTTTTCTCATGCTTCAATTTAAATTTTGCGCCAAATTTTAGTTGGCATAATCCATGCAAACTTTTTGGGAAATATGATTACATTGAGTGGGGAGATTATCCGAAGTAGTTTGCGCCAAATATAATTAATTTTAGTTGGCATATTCATGCACAGATTGATTATGCACATATTCATGCACAGATTAATATAGAATTGAATGTGGAGTTTAATTGATTATGTCAACTTCTTATAGAAACACAACAATATTTATTGAGCATTATTAAATAATTAATGATATATTATTATGGGCAATTTTGTTATTTTATTTTTCTTCTTAATATGCGTAAAAAGTCCACCGGGAATTTTATCCTGGGACGGAGGGAGTAAAATTTTGTTATTAAAAGAGAAGGAGCTGTAACGGCTGTTGGGCTTACTTTAGTTCCCTGGGCTGAGCCCAATCATTTATTTGGACTTCAAGTGATACCACAACACAAAAAGATCATAAACTGGCCGCCCATATTTAGTCATCCAATTATCTTTTACGATCCCAAAAACACAACTTTCTTATTTGTTTTTTCTTTTGTTGATAAAATTCAAGGGTTAACCTATCAATAACTTATATATATATATATATATATATATATATATATATATATATATATATATATAAAAGTAGGAAAGGCGATCAATTGAAATCAATTTTTAATTAATTATGTTTGATCACACATAATTAAAAAATTTAGTGACTTAACTGTTAGTTATCATACAATATATAATGTAAGATAAAGAACAATTTTAAAGTATTCTATTAGGAATAATTGTATGCACGCTAATTCATATAGTAGTATTATCAATTTGCATGCATATTTTTCATGATTTGATTAGTAATCCTCCGTCCTTTAATATAAGTTATTTTAAAATAATATTTTTGTCTCTTAATGTAAGTATTAATTGATTTATTTTCAATATTACCCTAAGTATTAAATATAATTTTGGTTATCTCATTATTTTTGTTCAATAAATAAACTCTCTTTTTTCAATCAATGACAATATAGACAATTGATACTATTATATTTAATGTTATATAATTATTTTCTTAATATTTGTATACTACTCTAAATCGACTTATATTAAAGGACGAAGAGAGTGACATCTTTACATACATAAATGTGATACTTTATCTTTCTAAAAGTAAATAGAAAGACCTTGCTTTATCCGGACAGTATAATATTTATAAAAGAAAAATAATAATGTTTTCAGACTCAGATCGTTTATCGAATCGGAAAAGCTATCGAGTGGATGGATTACTCGTCCAATTAGTAGTCAGACCATTAATGACCCAATGACGTTATTAATATGTAATAAATAATAAGTAATTAAATATATTAATTATTATTATTATATATAATATTTAGTAAATATGTCTACAAAAAAAATTGAAACCTATTTGTACAATATTTATTTTATACACTACAAGAAAATAAGTCATTCTCGACGATTCACTATCATCGCCACTTTATGACCATAGTGTCGTCGGTGATTGAGTCATCAAATGACGAACGCTGACGGGCCTTCTTCGCTGTCAGCCTCTACGTGTCGTCGCCTACGGTTCCGTCGCCCACCGCTTCGGCATCATTATCATTATTACCGACGGGTCATTGACGACGGCATAATGTCACTTCTGAAACGGCTATCAAGACGGCAAAGCCGTCAAGAATGATCCAATAACCTTTTTGAGGAAAAACTCATTATCGACTTAAAGATAGTCATTTTACTTTACCAAATCGCAATGACTTCATAAATTTTGAATATTTTTTTTTACATTTCAAATTTTCCCTGTTCATTTACAAATATACACCTGTTATAAACTAATAACCATCAAATCACAACTATACCTGTTATAAACTAGTAACCCAAATCAAATATATAGATAAAAAATATAATGGCCGTCGGTACAACTCAAAAACTATACAAATATATACATAAAACTCAGAATATAACATAAACTAAACTAACTACAACTCGTCGCCTGTCTCCATGTCATCTAGTGGCCATTATCATCTCAGGAGGAGGTTGCTCGTCAACTCGACTTGGTCATCGCCTCATCTTGGAGGAGGCTACTCATCACGGACTCGGCCATCGTCAAAGGCCTCCACCTCCACCTCCACGAGTCTCGTCAACAAGACCCTACAAAATTAAAATATTAATAACAAAATCAAAATAAAAACATATTTACATTATTGTAGTTTGTGATCTTCAAGTTAGGCGGACGAGACTCGAACTCGGGCTCCGTATATCGGAATCGAGTCCCGTCAATTGTAACGCGTGTCTATTGCCTATGTGGTGTTATTGCCTGTGTTCGCGTGTCAATTAGACAGCCGGGGCAGGTTTTGAGCTCTTCTTCGGCTTTTTGACCAAGTTTTGGCGAGTTTTGCAAACTGGGCGATAACTTGGATTCCATATGTCGGAATCGAGTCCCGTAAGTTCTAACGCGTGTCTAATACCTACTCGGTGCTATGTGTGAGTTTGTGTGGCGTTCGGGCGACCAAAGCGGATTTTGACCTATTTTCAGCTTTTTGGCCAAGTGTTGGCGAGTTTTGCAAACTGGGCGATAACTCGGATTTCGTATGTCGGAATTGAGACCCGTAAGTTCTAACGCGTGTCTAATACCTACTCGGTGCTATGTGTGTGTTTGTGTGGCATTCGGGTAACCGAAGCGCGTTTTGACCTATTTTTTGGCTTTTTGACCAAGTGTTGGCGAGTTTTGCAAACTGGGCGATAACTAGGATTCTGTATGTCAGAATCGAAACCCGTAAATTCTAACGCGTGTCTAATACCTACTAGATGCTATGTGTATGTTTGTGTGGCGTTCGGGCGACCGAAACGCGTTTTGACTTGTTTTCGGCTTTTTGACCAAGTGTTGGCGAGTTTTACAAACTGGGCGATAACTTGGATTCCGTATGTCGGAATCGAGTCCCGTAAGTTCTAACGCGTGTATAATACCTACTCGGTACTATGTGTGTGTTTGTGTGGCGTTCGGACGACCGAAACGCGTTTTAACCTATTTTTCGGCTTTTTGACCAAATGTTGGCGAGTTTTGCAAACTGGGCGATAACTCGGATTTCGTATGTCGGAATCGAGTCCTGTAAGTTCTAACGCATGTCTAATACCTACTCGGTACTATGTGTGTGTTTGTGTGGCGTTCGGGCGACCGAAGCGCATTTTGACCTATTTTTTGGCTTTTTGACCAAGTGTTGGTGAGTTTTACAAACTGTGCGATAACTCGGATTTCGTATGCCGAAATCGAGTCCCGTAAGTTCTAACACGTGTCTAATACCTACTCGGTGCTATGTGTGTGTTTGTGTGGCGTTCGGGCGACCGAAGCGCGTTTTGACCTATTTTCTGGCTTTTTGACCAAATGTTGGCGAGTTTTTCAAACTGGGTGATAAATCAGATTCCGTATGTCGAAATCTAGTTTCGTAAGTTCTAACGCGTGTCTAATACCTACTCGTTGCTATGTGTGTGTTTGTGTGGCGTTCGGGAGACCGAAGCGCGTTTTGACCTATTTTTCGGCTTTTTGACCAAATGTTGGCGAGTTTTGCAAACTGGGCGATAACTCGGACTTCGTATGTCAGAATCGAGACCCGTAAGTTCTAACACGTGTCTAATACCTACTCGGTGTTATGTGTCTGTTTGTGTGACATTCGGGCGACCGAAGCGCATTTTGACCTATTTTTTGACTTTTTGACCAAGTGTTAGTGAGTTTTGCAAACTGGGCGATAACTCGGATTTCGTATGTCGGAATCGAGTTCCGTAAGTTCTAACGCGTGTCTATTGCCTATGCCTAGGCGTGTTAACTAGTTATTTGACAGTTTATATTAGCAATATATAAACAAATAAATAAATACATCAATAATAAGTTTTACCTGTCGAATATGTGGAGGAAAGATGTTGGCCAAGACAACTGCACATACACGGATGGCCTCCTCCCAGACTACACCTATGAGGTCATCAGCGGCAGCTGTAGGATCTTTGGAATCGTGGACAACCTCCCGAAGCATTTGGTAGATCCTTTCAGCGTGATGGTGCGCTATTTGCGACGACACTTCGCCGCCACGTACACCCTCTATGATCCGCCTAAAGAAGTCGAGATAATGAAGGGCGGACGCCTGATCCACTCGCACCACTACCTCCGGTGGGTGGGAGACGTCAAGATCTCGCAGCAGGGACTATAGTGTAGGCTGGGACATGGGGGATTCCCACAAATCTACCCTTTTTCGGCCTCCCTGTAGCTTCCAGATACCCACCATCTCTCGTCCTCACGGCATCGACGCCCACTGAGTATCACCACTGGGTGCTCCGCCATGAAAGGTCCTCGAACCGTGTATCGAAAAACACGAAATAGGTAAAAAGCAAGTATTACACAAAAAAATTCAAAAGAATTTCAGAGCCATCAAATACATACTAAATGAAATAATTAAATTACTTACCACAATACGCTCTGCCTCAGGTGAGATATAACCACTGTCACCTTTTTTCTGGTGAGTGTGCCACCAAAACTCGAGGCGAGAAAGTCGGTGCTTTAGACTCGCCTCGAGTCTCTCCCCTCAGAGGTCGTCTGGCCCGACTTCCAGTCTTGATGTGGAAGACGACTCATTGTCGAGGCAATTGTCTCAGGTCTTGACATCTTCTTGAACGCCTCGCTCTCCCAGATATCGCACATCTGCCCCCACACCGCAGCACCAATAAAATCTGGCCGGACATCTCTAAGTGTCTGTCCATCAGCCATCTTGATCTGGGCCTTCTTCTTCCAGTCGTAGACCCACTTGTGCTAATTCATCTCGAGATACTTTCCGAGAACAGTCATCCCATGTGCCTTCTGCCCGTCCTCGAAGCGATAATATCACTGCAGTACAATATATGAATATCAGCAGTCACTTAGTAGACAACATAAAGTAAAGCGATAAATAAATATTCAAAAGCACAAATTAAAACTAACATATGAATGAATGACTTCTTACCCTAAACTCAGCAATAATAAGCCCACGTGTGCAAATCGTCCACATCGCCCACCTCATCCACGAAAGTGAAGAATCGATTCTTGAGCGATCCCAAGCAACGTGTTCATTGGCGGCCGTCGAGGATACTAAAATTAAAATTATTAAATTTCCAAATTACAAAGAATATATAAGAACTAAATAATTAATACAAACGTAATGTATATGTTACCTAGTAGTCCCGACCCGGCATATAAGCGACGCCTGGGGGGGATTCCCTAGCAATCCACATGCTAGTCCCCACGGAGGCCTACGTCGATCACCTATGTAGTGAAATACAACAATATTTATATAAACGAATATAATGTCAATATTATATAAAATTACAAATAATAAGATGTATAACAACAATACATGTAATTATACTTGATGATTCGGCATGATCCTCACCAGCACTACCTCCACGGCCCCCACGGCCTGAACTACCAGCACGCCCACCACGATTACCATGTGGTGTATGCGACATATCTGTATATATACTGTCAAATCATCATCAAGAAGATAATATGCGGATACAACTAAAAGGATACAAACACAAATATCAAAATCATCATGCACATACAACTAAAAGGATACAATATGCAGATATAACTAAAAGGAAACAACTATGACATTTGAATACAACTAAAAGGATACAACATGTAGATACAACTAAAAGGATACAACATGTAGATACAACTAAAAGGATACAACATGTAGACACAACATGCATTTGTTATTTGACAGTTTATTTTTATTATATTTATTTATTGTTTTTTATAGGCTTAAATATAAAAAATGGCAACAAAGTCACGATCACTTATATTCTCTGATGAACTCCTCCTCTTCACAATTTAGAAGACGGAGAGGGAGATCAAGAAAATATTAGACAGTTCAATCATCTAATTGACAAAATTAAAAGGTGAATCACCAACTAAAAGTCTAACTACAAAGAAACTATGACAGTTGAATGCAACATGCAGATATAACTAAAAGGAGACAACTGTGACGCCCCCAAAATAGGTCCATTCCATCCAACCCATTCTGAGTCGCCAAATACATGGTACAGAAATAACTAAAACATCATTAATACAACTATCGTGCAAAATACGACAACACAAATACTGTGAGTTTAAATACAAATATTGTCTTATAGATAATATCCACACTCAGATAAAATCCTCATTACAATTATTGATACACTATTTTACAAAATAGTGAGGACTGCTAAAACAACTTTCTAGAACCATCACTCCATATCCCGGCTAAATCCTGCTATATTTTCACCTCCTGAAGAAAAATGGAACAGAAAGAAATAGGGTGAGCTCAACTAGCCCAGTAAAGAATATTATGACTAAGATAATATACAACAAATTATTCTTAGTCTTCAACAGGGAAAAATCTGATAGAATATAATCGACAACAAGTTTTAGATCAATAACTGCAGCGGAAACAACAATTCATTAGAAAAGTTAAGTAGAGAATGAAATCTACTATCATCTATGAATTTAAAAGTCTATCATCAATATTTTATCCCTGTAACATCAATCAATATACATCTTTGCACTACGGGCCAAAGATATTCATTTGTATCACCAGTTGGTCATGTTCATCTCAACACCTGTTCATCTTTGCACTACGGGCCAAAGATATTCATTAGGTAATCATTCATCTTTTCACTACAGGCCAAAGATATTCATCAAGTATCACCATTAAGGACTGAGAATGATGAAAAATATTTTAGAGAATGAATCTAGTAAGACAGAAGAACAAATATTAGGATTCGTATTTCAGTTTATCCAAATTCAATAATACTCCATAATAACCAAGTGTGAAGTAGAATTCAAAAATAAAGATCAAAACATGGATACAATCAAAGATAGTAACCATAAAAGACATCTGGGATAAAAAAAGAGAAAATTTCATTTTTCGGTGAATAGTTTCGTATTTGTGAATAGTTCCGTATACGTGAATAGTGCCGTATACGTGAATAGTAACCCCGACACAAAAAGGTAGAAAATCTACAATAAAATTCATAACAATATCTCAGCATAATGATATTGAAGAAAATAATATCATTTAAGAAGAAAACAATATCCTTTACCTCAAAGAAACAGTATTTCGGAATGAAATGTCGGATATGATGCTGAATGAAACTTGTACTGAATAACAACTCTCAAAGTATCTAAATACTCATAAAATACGCTCGATAATATAGAGAGAGAAAGAGAGAAAGCTTATGTTTCTGGTGTGAGAAAGTGCCTTCTTACGTAAGAATCAATAATTCAAAAATATTATGCAATACTGTGTGCTACTGTGCAACTATGCGTATTACTATATTTTAACCACCGGGTATTCCAACAATGTTGTTAATTCAGTAATAACTACGCCAAGTTATTTATAAAAACTCAAACTTGCCATTTTCTTCATCCAAGCAGTTATTACATTATGAGGCCCACGAATGGTCATGGCAGGCCGCATTTAATATTCCCCGACAACAAGAATATTTCACGACCAAACGAATATTCCCCGATAAAAAAAATGAATATTTTATAACCACTTGCTTATTTTGTAAAATTTGCACATTTCACCCATAACCAAACTATTATATCAAATTAACTCCTTATTATTTCAAGATAATAAATAGAGAAAATTTAATTTTTATTCATAATAAGATGGGGTCTTACAACCTCCCCTCCTTATGAAATTTCGTCCTCGAAATTGACGTACGTACCTGGTGTTTTGAAAAGGTGAGGGTACCTCGCTTTCATTTCCGATTCCAACTCCCATCTCATTTCCTCAATTGCATGGTTCCTCCACAAAACCTTAACTTGTGGTATAACCTTTGTTCGTAGGACATGCTATTTCCTATCCAATATCTTGGCGGTACCTCCTCGACGTTAAATCTTGGCTATCTCGTGGGTTCTAACTCAATGTTGTGGTTCGGGTCTTTCACATATTTACATAACATCGATACGTGAAAAACGTTATGAACACGCGACATACTTAACGTTAAGGCGAGTCTATAGGCCACAGTTCCTACTCGATCGAGGATTTTAAATAAATCGAAGGTTTGACCTTTCTTCTCTTCATCGACTCTTACTTCTAGAATAACGCCTTCTTGCACCTTCTTCTTTATATTCATCAGCTCCAGGTCTGTAGCTTGAGCGGCTTTAACGTTATTGATTAAAGTCGATTCTACTCGTATATCATCACGTGGGTCCCTAGAGTCTTTAACTCTATCTTTATCGTGTGTAAATTATACAAAATAGGTCTTTGTATTCAACAATATCTCACTCGTACTCATGTACGATCTTCTACTCAACGCGTCAGCTACCACGTTCGTTTTTCCAGTATAGTATGGTCAGAACAGGTGCCGAAATGAGTCGCCTCTTGAACTCTTGGAAAATCTTCTCGCATTCCTCGTTCTATACGAATTTTGTATGTTTCTGAGTCAGCTAAGTTAACGGAGTAGCGATTCGAGAAAGTCCTTCCACGAATCTCCGATAGTAACCAATTAAGCCTAGAAAGCTACGTACTTTGGTCACCAACTTCGGTTGCTCTCAACTGTAATTCATATCCTAATCTTGGATAGCACGTCAAAATGACACCTATCGTTTACCAACACACGAATATAGAGTTCCCTACGGAGAGTCTAGTTTGGTGCATTCCACAAAGGAAGTCACCAGATAGAGGCTCGGGTACCAACTTTTGTACTTGGGTTTTTAACTCCTGAAGTTCAATAGGAGTCATTTGATAAAAGATTTTAGAAATGGGTTTTGTATCGGGTTCAAAGTCGATACAAAATTCAATATCACACTCTGGGGGTAGGCCAAAAAATTCTTCAGGAAATACGTTAGGAAATTTACTAACAACAGAAATTTTATTCAAATCTGACGTGTCTTTATTCAAATCCATAACATGGGCTAAGAAAGCTTGACATCCATATTTCAATAAACAAATGGCTTTATGGCTTGATATGAAAGTGTTTGACTTCAATGGTTTGGTTGCTTGAGTTCGTATAATAGGTTGGTTAGGAATATGAAAACTAACAACCTTATGAAAATAATCAATTTTGGCATGATGAGTGGTTAACCAATCAATCCCTAAAATCACATCAAAAACAAGTATCTTTAAAGAGATAAGATCAATAGGTAATGTGATGGTGCCAACTTGGATCAAACAAGATTTATAAACAGTGGATGTAACGAAAGTTTCTCCTAACGGAGTCTCCACAGATAAGTCAAAGTCTAATTTCTCCGGAGTCAAGTTTAAACGTTGAGCACAAGCAGGAGAGATAAAAGAATGGGTAGAACCGGTATCTAATAAGGTATAGATTTCGCAAGAATTTATAATTAACTAACCCATGATACCTTCGTTTGGGTTTCTTGCATTCTGGCTAGTCACGACAAACGCTTTTTCAGGAACCGTTGACTTTGACTTGTCCATATCCGCCTCTGGTGCCGCCGTCCCAGCTGGACTTGATTTCGCTATAGGATAAAATCGAGCTATGTGACTGTCTTTTCCATAACTAAAACATACCTTGGAAGGCTGTGAACTGTTTGGACTTATATGTCCCTCCTCTCCGTCATCGTCAGTAAGATCTAATGGCGGTACGTTCTCCTCCCTAGAATTTGTTGTTGGTCTTTGGTGCCGACGCCGAGCGTCGCCATCGTTAAATCTTATCTTCTTAAAATTTCCATTTGAATTATTTCTTCTATTCTCTTGGCCATGATTACCAATGAAGTGGTTACCATTTCTTGCATGATAATTTCCTCCACGATGGTTATCATTGTTCCGATGACCGTTGCCACCGGTACGATTATCATCGAGTTCTAGGTCGTTATTCTTCGGTTGAGCTGACTCATTATCGCGCTCCAATAACTGATCCTTATTCACAACATCTGAATATAAACAAAGTTTGTGAGAAATGAGGTATTGACGTATTTCGGGTTTCAAACCTCGCAGAAATATTCGCGTCATTCTCTCCTCATTATCAACCAAATGGGATGCAAATCGGGACAACTCGGCAAACTTATCTTTGTACTGCGACACGTTCATATTATTTTGCTCTAGCTTGATGAACTCTACCTCCTTCATGTGACGAATACTTCCAGGAAAGTACTTCTCATTGAACAGTTTCTGAAATGTTTCCCGAGACATGTTGAGTGCGGCTGGCTGGGTACGCTTCACAGATTCCCACCAGTAATCTGCCTCACCATGGAACATAAAGGTGACGAATGGAACCTTCTGTTCCTTTGTGCATCCCAAGACATCGAATATCTTGGTAATTTGCTTGACCCACGTTTCTACCTTAATCAGATCCGGCTTTCCAAAGAACTCAGGTGGTCCCAACTCCTTGAACTACTTGGCTGTGACAAACCGCGCGTTGCTATCATTTCCACCCGTATTTTGTACACGAGTCTCCCTCGTCTAATTTTGCATGAACTGCAAAAAGCTCCTAAACATTCCATCATTCATCGTTTGCTCGGTAGCGTTGTTTACAGGAGGAATATTTCCTCGCTGCAGACGCGTTCTCTGGTTTGTGACTAAAGGTTGTTCCACGCCTAATACACTCCATTGTTAACGTTCTCAGCAGCCATTCTTAAATATTGCCATAAAACAAGGGTTAATTAAACAAATTAATATATCACATAATATCCCTATATTATGACCGATCAACAAATAAGCTTAGATAGGACACACTAGCGAAGAATTTACTCATCTCCCCCTCCTAGTTCTATTCCCCGATCTCCGCCAGAGACCATATCCCTAAGCCTTGATACCAACTGTGATGCCCCCAAAATAGGTCCATTCCATCCAACCCATTCTGAGTCACCAAATACATGGTACAGAAATAACTACAACATCATTAATACAATTGTCGGGCAAAATACGACAACACAAATACTGTGAGTTTAAATACAAATATTGTCTTCTAGACAATATCCACACTCAGATAAAATCCTCATTACAATTATTGATACACTATTTTATAAAATAGTGAGGACTGCTAAAACAACTTTCTAGAACCATCACTCCATACCCCGGCTAGATCCTGCTATATTCTCACCTCCTGAAGAAAAATGGAACAAAAAGGAAAAGGGTAAGCTCAACTAGCCCAGTAAAGAATATTATGACTAAGATAATATACAAAAAATTATCCTTAGTCTTCAACAGGGAAAATCTGATAGAATATAATCGACAACAAGTTTTAGATCAACAACTGCAGCGGAAACAACAATTTATTAGAAAAGTTAAGTAGAGAATGAAATCTACTATCATCTATGAATTTGAAAGTCCATCATCAATATTTTATCCATGTAACATCAATCAATATACATCTTTGCACTCACGGGCCAAAGATATTCATTCAGTATCACCGGTTGGTCATGTTCATCTCAACACTGCTCATCTTTGCACTACGAGCCAAAGATATTCATCGTGTAATCATTCATATTTGCACTACTGAGCCAAAGATATTCATCAAGTATCACCATTAAGGGTGAGAATGATGAAAACATTTTAGAGAATGAATCCAGTAAAGATGAAGGACAAATATTAGGATTCAGTATTTGGTTTATCCAAATTCAATAATACTCCATAATAACCAAGTGTGAAGTAGAATTCAAAAATAAAGATCAAAACATGGATACAATCAAAGATAGTAACCATAAAAAGACATCTAGGACGAAAAAGAGAAAATTTTATTTTTCGGTGAATAGTTCCAGATTTGTGAATAGTTCAGATATCGTGAATAGTCGTGATATCGTGAATAGTAACCCCGACACAAAAAGGTAGAAATTCCATAATAAAATTCATAACAATATCTCAGCATAATGATATTGAAGAAAATAATATCATTTAAGAAGAAAACAATATCCTTTACCTCAAAGAAACAGTACTTTGGAATGAAATATCGGATATGATGCTGAATGAAACTTGTACTGAATAACAACTCTCAAAGTATCTAAATACTCACAAAATACGCTCGATAATATAGAGAGAGAAAAAGAGAAAGCTTATGTTTCTGGTATGATTTTCAATTCTAACTTAGCCCTCTATTTATAGGAAAATGTTAGCATTATTTGAAGCAAACTTGACTGCACCGATGGCTTTTATTCGCTACTATTGCCACCCACCATATTTGAAATAAAATTCAACACATTTCTTCACCAACCACAAGTGGGGCCCACTCAATTCTAGAATTTTCCACCAAAATCATTTATAAACCTAATTTTTGAATCACCACCTCTTAAAATTCATAACAAATCATACGTTCATTTTAACGGTTCAAAATTTGTGGACATATATTCAACTTATATATGTATAACATATCCAAAAATCACAACGATCCAACTATTCGGATTAAAATTATAACTCACATAATATATCGTAAAAAAATCTGAATTGATTTTTAATACCTCTATTAAAACAAACATACCGATAAAACACCTCAACATTAAATCCTTCAATTATAACCACATAAAATAAATAAATCCATCATTTATATCCGCATCAAATAAATATTTCCTTAACATATAAATCAATAATTAATTATTCACAAATAATATTACTGTAATCACAATTATGACAACCAGGTAGTTCCAGGAAAGAGGGGCTTTCCAATAAGGATTTCTCCTATCTTGGCGCGGAATTAGGTGACCAACCTCTCCTTAGACGAACTTTCTAGACATTGCCAATAATGTTATCTAATAATATTATTCAAATAATATGAATTATTAATCGATAATGGGAAAAATCATGCGGTGACAATTATTGAAACAACAATAATATAAAATATCAATATGACAATTATTGAATCAATAAAATAAAATATTGAAAAGTAATTCTCGTAAAAATTATTAAGTAGTGCCTTCTTTACGTAAGAATCAATAATTCAAAAATATTGTGCAACATGTGTGTCTTCTGCATCATGCAACCACGCGTAGACTATATTTTAACCACCGGTATATTCAAAGGTGTTAATTCTGTAATAACTACGCCATTATTTATAAAAACTCAAACTTGTTGTTTTCTTCATTTTGTGCTTATTCATTATGAGGGCCCACGAATGGCGCTGCTGCCGTCGTATTGAATATTCCCCGACAACAAGAATATTCCACGACAAAACGAATATTCCCTGACAAAAAAATGAATATTTTATAACCACTTGCTTATTTTGTAAAATTTGCACATTTCACCCATAACCAAAGTATTATATCAAATTAACTCCTTATTATTTCAAGATAATAAATAGAGAAAATTTAATTTTTATTCATAATAAGATGGGGTCTTACAACAACTATTACATTTGAATATAACTAAAAGGACATAAAGAGTACATACTCATCATTTATATCATCAAAGCCATCAATATCAGAATCATCATCTTCGAGCAGTAGATCTTCACTATCGTTGTCATCACCATCTTCGTCTTCCTCAACGATTTCTTCAATTATATCTACCTCCTTTACCACATCGTCTTCACTTTCGACAACGATAACATCATCCTCTTCTTCACTAGACTCACTAATAATTGTCACATCTGCAGGTGTGACACAAGTAGACTCGACTTGTAAAGGTTCATCGTCTGGATGAGGAGTTGTGCCTTGAAAACCACGGGCTTTGGTTGTTATAACCGCATGCCATATGCTTGCAGGGGTCTTAACACTCCGCGCGTAGTACACATGTGTTGCTTGACTTGCTAGAATAAAAGGCTCGTCCATACCACTCATCAGTCTTAGTTTTGACTTAACGTTAACAATCATCCGTCCTGATTTTTTATCTACTTTAACTCCATTCTCAACATCAAACCAATGACAATTGAAGTAAACTAATTCTTTATGACCCCAATACTTGAGCACGACAACTTCTAGCAATCGTCCATGTGAGACCCCAGATTTTATCAATAAAGATTTAAATTTTGTCGAAATAATTTTTAATATTATGGTGTGAATTTGAGATAATATTATAGTTGTGGGTAGTATTTATAAATTTTGCAAAGTATGCAAGTGGTTATATTATATTCGATTGGTCGGGGAATATTCGGTTTAGCAGGGAATATTCGTATAACGACTCAATCATTGGTGGACACCACAACAGAATTATTGTCGGATTGAGAAAACGACAAAAATATTTTATTGAAATAACGGCGGAAGTTTTACCTGTAGTTCTTGTTGAACTACTTCGGTAGTAAAAAATGCGATGTCGTGTGGTTGCATAGTAAGACACCAGTATTGATTATTGATGCTTATGTGAGAAGTCACTCGGTTTGATTCCATTATTGTCGATTAATAATATGAATTATTATAAGCGATAATGACGTTTTGTTTTATTCAGTATTATTAACGTAATAAAACGAAACATCTTTTATATAAAATTGAATACTTTATTAAAGTTATTCTATAAATAGAATATATTATATTTTATTATGCATAGTCTTTGCGCGTAGTATTTTGCATAGTGTTTGCATAGTAAAATGTTTTTATATAAATAGAATATATTATATTTTATTTAAAAGATTTTTCTTTAAATATGGACCGTCAGATTAAAGTAAATCAATCTGGACCGTTCATGGATTAATTCTTATGCATTCCATTTTCTATAAATAAGCTCATTCCTTCATTATTTTTTTAATTAATTCATTTGAAACTACAGAGAGAAATTATAGAGTAGGTTTATATAGAGAAAGTTATAGAAAGAAGAAGAGTATTATTGCTACTTTCACTACTTCTATATTAGGTTCTTTTACGGTAGAAGAGGGTGTTATTCTTTCTTCTTGAAGAGAACTTACATTATTCCATTCATTATTATTACATTGGAATAACCCGTAAAAGTGGCATACCCTATACATAACTTGTATACGCTGGCAATACCTATACTTGGTGAAATCCTTATGTTATTCCATTGCTTATTATTCATTGGAATAACTTTGTATCTGTGATTTACCCTATACTTTGGTGACATTCTTCTATTATTACTGTTAGAACATCACATGCATGTGTTTTACAGGACTGGTTAAAATCTTTATTATTACGTTGGAATATCACATGCATGTGTTTTACAGGACTTGGTTAAAATCTTTATCATTACTGTTGGAATATCCTATCGTGTATTTTACACCGGATCTGGTTCCATCTTTATTATTATTCTGTTGGAACATCCCGTCGGTGTGAATTTCACCGACTGGTTCCGTTATTATTATTACATTGGAATAACTCGTCTATGCAAGTACCGCATGCATGGTGATTTCTTTTGTTATTTCATTCTTTATTATACCCGGTTGGTTAAAACTTTGACTTTATACTCCATGAAATTAGTAGAATATCCTTGATATTTGCGTTTCATCCAAAGATATCTTTTCATGGAAATATTCTTTACGATCATTCTTGAATTTTACTCACGTAAATGAAGATCATGTTGACAATTTGGACGTTAATAATTCATGGATTAAATAATTCTTGAACTTGTTTTATTGAATTACTATGTCATTGTCATCATCCTCATGTTATATTATGTTATCTTTGTCTTTTACGTGCAGATAGATGAACTTAGTATGATTATGACATTGAGGATCATTTAAGTATAATCATGACTTGATATAAACGATGTGACAAAAGTCCTCAAAGTGGCTGTAATGTAAAAATGATGGATAGTTTTTGGTATGATTATGACCGGGGGTGATTCGGTATAGTCGCGACCATTGATAATTTGATGAAAATCCTTGACCGTGGTACATGGATGATTAGATGTGGTGGTTTATTTATTGTCGAGTCTCAAAGAATAAAATTGATGAAAACCTTTTAAAACCTAAAAGATAGTAGACTTTATTCTCTTGACTCTTTTAATGGATTGCTTATTCATTGCAGATTAAACTGGTTGTCTATTGTATTTTATCGGTTTAACCTTCATTGAAGGCTAATGATAATTTATTCGCATTATCTTAGTCATAATATTTCTTCTTGGGCTAGTTGAGCTCACCTTTTTCTTTTCATTCTCTTGTGAAATGAGAACATAATTTGGGACGAGTCTGAGGAGCGAGTAATAGTCCAGAGGATAGCATTAGTAGTCCTCACTATTCTCGTGAAATAGTGTGATAATAGTTGTAATGAGGACTCCTTTTGAGTTTGTATAATATCTAGTAGACAATATTTGTATTCAAACTCACGATTTATGTCGATTATACCTGACATGATGTATAATTAAGTTTGTATTTGAATTTATGTACCATGTAAGTGGCGACCCAAGATGGGTGGCGTATACCTAATTTGGGGGCGCCGGTTGGTATCGAGCTTAGGATATGATCCTGGCTAAGATGTGAGAATGGTACTAGGAGGGGAGAGACGGGAATTCCTTCGCTAGTATGACCTACCCAAGTTTATTTGGTATTTGATTGGTCGGTCGAGTATAGTGATAATATGTTGCATGTTAATTAACCCTTGTTTTGTGACGGTGTTTGTATTTAGATGTTGTGAATAGGGCTCGGTTATTGAGCGCGATAATGAGTCACTCAACCAAAAGGTAACGACCAACAACACGATAATAATCATATCTACCGTAATTCGACCATCGAACAATGATGACCATCGTGGGAGATATTATCATGCCAAGAATGGTAACCACTTGATTGGTAATCATGGCCAAGATAATAGAAGTGGAAATTTCAAGAAGAGAAGGTCATTTAGCTCGATTTTGTCGTGCACCAAAGTCAAGTCCAAATTTGGGGACGGTGGCACCAAAAGCGGATACTGGATAAAACAAAGTCGGTGGTTTCATGAAGAGCGTTTTCATGACTTCTTAAAAAGCAAGTGACTCGAACGAAGTTAGCAGGTTAGTTAATTATAAATTCTTGCATAAGTCTATACCTTATAAGATCTGGGTTCTACCCATTCTTTTATCTCTCTTGCTTTGCGTTCAATGTTTAAATTTGACTCAGGAGAAGTTAGACTTTGACTTATTGGTTGAAACTTCATTAGTAGGAGCCTTCGTTACCACTACTATTTTTAAATCTTGTTTGATTCAAATAAACACTTTCACGCTACACCGTCGATCTTATCTTTTGAAAATACTTGCCTTTGATGTGATTTTAGGAATCAATTGGTTAACTACTCATCATTCTTTTTGTAAGGTTGTTAGCTTTCATATTCTAACCAACTGTTATACTTAATTCAAAGCAACCAAACCACTAAAGTCAATCATTGTCATATCAAGCCATAAGTAAAAGAGCCCCGATCCTTTCGTTGTTGACTTCCTTGTGTAGAATGCACCAAAGCCGACTTTTTCAGAGGCGACGTCGTGAATGAAGATGGCAAGTTTATAGGTATCATTGTGAGATCTTATCTAGGTTAAGGGATAGAAGTCACGCGGTTGGTATCAATGTGACGTACTATCCAAGTCTTGGACGAGAGTAACAGTTTTGAATGATATTTCTATCATTAATAAATTTCTTGGCGTATTCTTGAAGACTTCCTAGCCTACCCTAGAACGTAAAATCAAATTTTGTATTGACCCCAGTACAAAAACCCATTTCTTAAACCCTCAAATATTTCTTTAACTAAAATGAACAGTTTACGTGGTTTATGATGAAAGTCATAATAAAAGCATTGAACTAATGAAAATCATGGGTATATGAAGTATTAGTAAGTGTTATAATGAGTTATGTGGTTATTATGTGAAAACATGAAAGTTTCTTAGAAATCACAAAGAGTTGAAAATCAGATTTTGGTGATAAACGTAACATGAAATTCAATAGACCATATCTCCTATTATATTTTGAATTTTTGAATGTGGTCAAGACCTAGAGTTAGATCTATGAGTTACCTAACTAATTCAAGTGGAATTACTGGAAAAGGTGTTGTAGATTTTTGTGTGGACTGATTTTAGCAAAGGAGTGCAAAGCTGCAAAAACCGAAAAAGCTGCTGCCATGATTTTAGAGGGGATGTTTCGACCACTTATATTATGAGAAAAATTCTAGGTTTTTGGGACATGAAAGTATATGGTATAAAGTACCTCCTGTCCAAAAATGAGCTCATTCTGACTTAAAATGAGCAAGTTATGACTATTTCAATATTTAGGTTTTTCCGATGAAAAACGCTATAACCGGAGTTCTATAACTCCGATGACCATGAAATTTAAACTAGAAGCTCACGTTAACATGTGTAAGGTCCTGCCAAGATTTGGGAATTTTTGGAGTTAAACTTGAGGTAGCTAATTTCTTAAGGAATTAATTAGAAATTGATTTTTGAAAAATAGTAAATGAATTTTAAAAAATTTCGAGAAAAATATATTTTCATTATGGGACTATATTATGTTAAATCTCAGAAAAGAAATATTTTTGGGACTAATTTGGTATTTTTCATGAAAATAGTTTAGTTACTGAACATATGAGTTAAATATGTTATGTGAAATAACAAAGTTGAAAATAGGATTTTATGGCTGTAGAGAATCCTATATAGAGTATATGCATATTTTTTGATGAGGATTTGATAATTGGTGATGATATTTTATGAGTATGGCATTTTGAATGATTAAATGCATTATATGGTAAAGCGTAAACAATTGAGATAAATTATTTATAAATTTAAGAAGTGATTAAAATATTATTATAATATTAATGTTATTAGATTATAAGATTATTAAGTGATTGATAACATGGGGATATTCTTGAATCTCGGATAAATTATAAATGTTTAATATTTATCCTTTATCTCATTTGATTAATTCTTTAAATCATTATCCTCATGTTTATATTGAAAGTCATCTACGTGGCACCTGTAGTGCATAGATGGACTTGGTATGATTATAACCACGGATTATTCGGTATAATCATAATCAGTAAATGAATACACAATTATCTTTGGTAGTAGTGCATGGATAATAATTTGTGGTCGTGATCTTAATGAATACACAATTATCTTTGGTAGTAGTGCATGGATAATTTGTGGTCGTGATCTTAATGAATACACAATTATCTTTGGTAGTAGTGCATGGATAATTTGTGGTCGTGATAATGAATACACAATTATCTTTGTCAGAAAGTGCATGGATAATTTGTGGTCGTGATACTAATGAATACACAATTATCTTTGGTAGTAGTGCATGGATAATTTGTGGTCGTGATCTTAATGAATACACAATTATCTTTGGTAGTAGTGCATGGATAATTTGTGGTCGTGATATCTTAATGAATACACAATTATCTTTGGTAGTAGTGTATGGATAATTTGTGGTCGTGATCTTAATGAATACACAATTATCTTTCGCCGTAGTGCATGGATAATTTGTGGTCGTGATACTAATGAATACACGATTATCTTTGGTCAGTAGTGCATGGATAATTTGTGGTCGTGATACTTAATGAATACACGATTATCTTTAGCCGTAGTAGTGCATGGATAATTCGTGGTCGTGATACTAATGAATATCCTTGGCACGTAGTGCGGGGATGATTCAATGATATGGATTAATTATTGAATTTGAGTCTCAAAGAATGAAATATTAATTCATGGATGTGGTAAAAGTCATCTTTGGTAGTAGTGCATTGATAGACTTGGTATGATTATGACCACGGATTATTCGGTAAAATCATGATAAGTAATTGAAAACACGAATATCCTTAGCCAAGAAGTGCATGGATAATTCATGGTTGTGATATTATTAAGCTAAGTCTCGAGATTATTGGTTTTACAGCTTATATATCTTTGGCAGTAGTGCAAAGATGAATTGTTAATAAATATCTTTAGCACAAAGTGCAAAGATGAATTGTTAATGAATATCTTTGGTAGGATCAAAAAAATGAATTTAATGTTTTCAACGATAAGGGTATTCAAGGTATCCTCACCTCTTTATCATATCAGTAGACGCATTCTAATTTCGAGGGCTTAAATTCCATAAGGAGGGGAGATTGTGAGACCCCGGATTTTATCAATAAAGATTTAAATTTTGTCGAAATAATTTTTAATATTATGGTGTGAATTTGAGATAATATTATAGTTGTGGGTAGTATTTATAAATTTTGCAAAGTATGCAAGTGGTTATATTATATTCGATTGGTGGGGAATATTCGGTTTAGCAGGGAATATTAAAGACAACGATTCAATCATTGGTGGACCCTAATAATGTAATTATTGTCGGATTCGAGAAAACGACAAAAATATTTTATTGAAATAACGGCGGAAGTTTTACCGTGGTTCTTGTTGAACTACTTTCGGTAGTAAAAGTACAAGAATACACGTGTGGTTGCATAAGAAGCATTGCGGTATTGATTATTGATGCTTATGTGAGAAGTCACTCGGTTTGATTCCATTATTGTCGATTAATAATATGAATTATTATAGCGATAATGACGTTTTGTTTTATTCAGTATTATTAACGTAATAAAAGCGTAAACATCTTTTTATATAAAATAGAATACTTTATTAAAGTTATTCTATAAATAGAATATATTATATTTTATTATGCGTAGTCTTTGCATAGTATTTTTGCGTAGTAGTGTTTGCATAGTAAAATGTTTTTATATAAATAGAATATATTATATTTTATTTAAAAGATTTTTCTTTAAATATGGACCGTCGATTAAAGTAAATCAACTGGACCGTTCATGGATTAATTCTTATGCATTCCATTTTCCTATAAATGAAGCTCATTCCTTCATTATTTTCTTATTTAATTCATTGAAACTCTAGAGAGAGAAATTATAGAGAGAAGTTTATAGAGAAAGTTATAGAAAGAAGAAGAGTATTCGCTACTTCTTCTACTACTTCTATATTCAGGTTCTTTTACGGTAAGGGTGTTATTCTTTCTTCTTGAAGAGAACTTTTGTTATTCCATTCATTATTATTACATTGGAATAACTTTGTAAAAGTGGCATACCCTATACATAACCTCGTGATCATGCCAGATATACCTATACTTGGTGAAATCCTTATGTTATTCCATCGCTTATTATTCGTTGGAATAACTTGTATAATGTGGTTTACCCTATACTTGGTGACATTCTTCTATTATTCTGTTGGAACATCACATGCGTGTGTTTTACAGGACTGATTAAAATCTTTATTATTATTATTGTTGAATATCCTCATCGTGTGTTTTACAGGACTGGTTAAAATCTTTATCATTCATTGGAATATCCTGTCGTGTGTTTTACACCGGATCCGGTTCCATCTTTATTATTACGTTGGAACATCCCGCTCGGTGTGAATTTCACCGACCGGTTCCGTTATTATTATTCTGTTGGAATAACTCATGTCATCATCGCAATACCGCATGCATGGTGATTTCTTTTGTTATTTCATTCTTTATTATACCCGGTTGGTTAAAACTTTGACTTCTATACTCCATGAAATTAGTAGAATATCCTTAATATTTGCGTTTCATCCAAAGATCTTTTCATGGAAATATTCTTCCGATCATTCTTGAATTTTACTCTACTAAACAAAGATCATGTTGACAATTTGGACGTTAATAATTCATGGATTAAATAATTCTTGAACTTGTTTTATTGAATTACTATGTCATTGTCATCATCCTCATGTTATATTATGTTATCTTTCGCTTACGTGCATAGATGAACTTAGTATGATTATGACGAGGATCATTCGGTATAATCATGACTTGATATAAACGATGTGACAAAAGTCCTCGGTGGCTGTAATGCGATGATGGATAGTTTTTGGTATGATTATGATTGGGGTGATTCGGTATAGTCGTGACCATTGATAATTTGATGAAAATCCTTGGCCAAGTGGTACGGGGATGATTAGATGTGGTGGTTTATTTATTGTCGAGTCTCAAAGAATAAAAATTGATGAAAACCTTTTAAAACCTAAAAGATAGTAGACTTTATTCTCTACTTGACTCTTTTAATGGATCGCTTATTCCACTGCAGCTTAAGCTGGTTGTCTATTGTATTTTATCGGTTTAACTTTGTTGAAGGCTAATGATAATTTATTTCGCATTATCTTAGTCATAATATTTCTTATTGGGCTAGTTGAGCTCACCTTTCTTTCACCTGTTCTCTTGTGAAATGAGAACATAAGCGGGACGAGTCTGGGAGCGGAGTAATAGTCCGGAGGATAGCATTAGTAGTCCCTCACTATTCATGCGTGAAATAGTGTGATAATAGTTGTAATGAGGACTCCTTTTGAGTTTGTATAATATCTAGTAGACAATATTTGTATTCAAACTCACGGTTTATGTCGTATGTACACGGATGTATAATTAAGTTTGTATTTGAATTTGTGTACCATGTAAGTGGCGACCCAAGATGGGTGACGATACCTAATTTTGGGGCGTCACGATCCATACTGATCATCCCAAATGTTATCGTATTAGCCTACCTTTCACCACAACACCGTAATCGTGAAGCGACTTCCCCAATATCGCAACACTTAAATCAGAATCATTGACAATGCAAAGATGTATAAGTATCTACAGATCTTTCGTGGTCATCCACTATAAACTTTAGCCGATTGTCGCCTAACTCTCATCCGTGAGGACCTAATGTACATTAACACAACATCGCACAAATGTTAATTACGCCCATAAGAATAAATCTATGATGGTAGATTCATTGAACTTGTAAAGGTTAGACTTACATGATCTTTAAACCATTGCACAAATTCTCCATTTCTCAAATTTTGCAAATCCCTCGTCCGATATACTTGGATTCGCTTTCACGTATTTCAAAGATCATATCGACCGCAAAGACGCTTATATACTCAATGTGTTTATAAAGGAACTTGACACAATTACACCAAACATATATAGTTATGACTACTTACTTAATGTATGTATGGCGCTACTTCATTCATGTTGACAAGTGCATACAATGTGGCAAATTGCATACTCACTATCGGCCAAGAATCGCTTTTTTTCTACGTAGAAAGAAAGTGGCTAACGGGATGACTAAAGGTCGTTAGTTCTCCATTTTCCTCGTGCTTTCAATGACTTTGATTTCGACGTATGCGATTGTGTTTTGTCTGAACATTCGGCTCAAAGTACAATGAGCAGAAATTAACAAGTTCCTCCATAACATAACTTTCAGCAATCGATCCCTCTACACGGGCTCTATTCTTCACCTTTTGCTTTAGACGTCGCATATACTTATGTGATATATAGATTAGCAAGAAAAAATGAACATTTTACCGTATTAAACACATAATGTCATTACCTCTCGAATGGATCCATCCATCTATATTGTACGGGACCGCCAAACTTAGCTTCGTATGGCAAGTGAATAGGCAAATGATGGTGGAGAGATCATTTCTAACTTGCACATTATTTCCACTATCTGCATCTCCATTTTATCTATGTCTTTGACCAAGCTTTGTCAAGCATAGATCTCTCGAAGAAATTAGAAAAAGCTACATCGATTGCTTCAACCACACGCGTTTAAGTAATAAGTCGATAAATGCCACAGGATCAACTTCGCATTTGAATACGTGATAATCGTGACTTTTGAGACCTCAAATTTCAAACTCTTCGACTTTTACAACACCTTGCTATATTCAAGAATATCCATCCGGGAGCTTCAAATCCATCGATCCAATTACATATCAATATCAAATGTTCCCTGGTCAAAGTATATTCAGCTTTAGGCGTTACCGTCTTACTACCCTCTTGATACAGCAACAGATCTTCCCTAATGTTCATTTCTACTAAATCAAGCCTCGACTTATTGTTGTCCTTTGTTCTACCAGTGGCATCTAGGACTGTATAAAAAATGTTATCAAATACGTTATTCTCAGTATGCATCGGATCTAAAAAATGACGGATGCAGAGTGTAGCCCAATAAGGCAGGTCAAAGAACATGGATCTGTGTGTCCAGTTGTGAACCTTGCCGTAACCATAAGCTCGCTCTAATATGTGATTCTTCCCTGGAGGTGGAAACTTTAAATGACTAATCCAACTCAACACTGCTGACCCAGAAAGACGGCCATGTACTTGACGTTTCTCTGTTTTTTGATTGAATTGTCTACTCATCCGTCGATAACGATGTTCAATCGCAAAAAAACCTATCTAGATGTTGCAAAGAAACTCATTTTCCCCCATGTTTAAGCCGCGCGACTTTTAATCGACCCCACGCACATGGGACATGACAAGCCCCCGTGAGTCGACCATCCACCGATCATTCCTAACGCAGGAAAGTCATTTATTGTCCTGATAGAAAGGCGCCTCATGTCAAAGTTACGCTTAAGAGATACATCATAAGTTTGAACCCCTTTTTCCCACAACATCTTCAACTCATCAACTAACTACCGAGGTATACATTGATGTCTTTACTCGGACTCTTATCACCCGAATCGAGAAAGGCATGAACATGTAGGATCTTTCACGCACATCGAAGGAGGAGGTTATACACCACAATAATCATCGCCAAGTTGAGTAGGGCTTTGTGTAAGGTCTGTTAAGCGGATTAAACCCATCCGTAGCAAGTCCAAGCCTAACATTGCGAACCTCTTAAGCAAACGAGGGGTACTTGTTATCAAATTTTTCCACTCAAGCCCATCTCACGGGTGCGTCCGTTAACCTTCGACTATGTCCCGTAGTAGAGTGCCACCTCATATCCTCGGCAGATGTGTTGACATGAACAATCGTCGAAGCCTCGGGGCAATGGGAAAGTAACGTAAGATCTTTTTTTAAGATGTCTTTTCCCTTTTTCTTCTACGTTGTTCATGATTCACTTGTACCACAAATATCACACAACCTCTTATCTTTATTGACATCACCGTAATACAACATATAGTCATTCTTACAAACATCAATCTTCTCATACCCTAAATTGAGCCTTTTGACCATTTTCTTCACATCATAGTACGACTCCGGTAACTTATTGCCTGTAGGTAAGCACTCCTTCACAATGCTTAACAGTTCATTAAAACCTCTCTCTTCTGATCATACTCGTTCTTGAAGTGTAAAAACTTAGTCACTGGCAGATAAGACGGTGTCTTTTTCGTGTCTGGTCATACATGATAGGCGTCGTTGCTTCATACAATAACTCATAGAAACCCTTAGCCCCATCATTCGGCTCTTGCTCGACGCTACTACCATTCTGTCTCAGATTCCATGGAAGTATGAACCAAAGACTTCGACTATCATGTTAAGATACGATCAAAGGTTTCATCACCTCCGAATTAGGTTCGATTCATGTTCATCCAACGGGTTTCCCATGATAGATCCATGTCGTATAACCCCGCTTGAACCCATACGCAAATAAGTCGCATACATGACATCACTCCTTTCCTTCCACACTTCATTCACACACCTCTTACAAGGACATCTGATCTCATCGCCGCTGACTTGCTCAAACGCGAAGTTGAGAAACTGTTCAACCCCACTACAATACTCAGAGCTAAACCCACTACTATCAGTGGCTACCCTACGTTCTATCCAACTTTGATCAACAGACATCTCGGACAACTGTCTGCTATATATATGGAAAGTTAGACAAACACAATCAAGTCTCCAAGTTAATGTATATGAAAGCTTATGAGTTTCCTAACTTCATCTCCCACTCTAACAGGTGGAGTTTATCCTATTCCGGATGTGTCTCTCACTGATGCCAACAACTTGAACACATATTTAAATTTTTCGAGAATTTTTAAGAAGACACCTCCCCATGGTCTTCAAGCACACGAAATAGACTAACACATCGTAGTCTAAATATGCACCCGAAGAACATGTAGAGCTATATACTAACCGAAAATTCAAAAAATATAAAGACGTGCTCAAGTCGTTAACACCGACCTAAGTGAGATCGAAACATACAAGAACAGTCCCAAAATGGGGACTATTTGAGACTACTAAGTGAATCTCAAACGGATTTCTAAGCTTCCTAAACTATATGAAAATATGCACATGTCAAGTCACATGGAATACACGCATTTGATCATAGTGATTACTGAAGATAAAAAAGATAGATTTTTTCAAGGATGAAGAAGAAATCAAAGAAACACAAAGAAGATCACTTTCTTAGACTCTTAGAGCCAGACTAATCAAGTTCAACATGTAGATCCTAGAATCCACAATCATGGAATATACGGCTTCTCTCGTTGTACTAAAAACTGAAAAAACATACAAAAACAAACTTAAAAAAACATAACAGTTCAACAAGTACAGAAATTATTTACTTTGTTAACCTAAACCAATTAAAAACACGTAGATCCTAGAATCCACAATCATGGCATAAATATAGGGGATTAACAGATGACGAGCTTCTTAAAGAGATGAGAAATAAGGTCCCAAATGAATATGCTACAAACAATAACACCATCGATACTTGCAGAAAATATAAAGATATTCTTGTAATGCAAAATCATCAAAGCAATACAACATTAAAATCTCTCAAATAAGGCACTACAAATATATCCTTGAGTATAATGGTTAAAACTAATCGAAGTTCAATATAAAGAACTATCCCTCCGTTCGTAAACAAAGAACTACCTAACATACTTGGCTTTTCCACTAGGCTAAAAGGTTTATCATACGTTGGATGATCATGATCTAAATGTTTATCCTTTTCTACCGTAGTTGTAAAATACAATAACTATTATAGCATACATTTCCAATTCATGAGTAGAACTTACTAACCAAAGATATCCCAGCATTGTAGTAAATTGTTTCCCCCAACCATCTATATGTAACTAATGGACCTAACTAGCCCAAATGTTTATTTATAATGTAGTTCTCATGTGCTTAGAAGGTATGAAGTTATGTTACATACAGGGATGGAGCCACGCGAGCCTTATTGGGGGTCGGCTGGTTTTAAATGGCTAAACTTTTTAAATCATATAGATTTTAATTGAGAATTTATCAAAAAATTCTGCCATTGTTTCCTTTGGAAACAATATACCTGTGTCATAAAGGTTTTATACAATGTATGTTATGAAAAGTCAGTAATTTTTTTTAGCTTTTATATATGCTAAAACAGTTAAATTTAGTATAATTTTTAGCATTTTATCATTTGCATTAATTAATTTAATTGTGACGGTCACAGTAAACTTAAAATTCATGAAGAAATTATTACAGAAATTACATAATAGTAAACATAACAGATGTTTCCCTGAGTACATATGGTGCTGAAAATGTACACATACAAATTAATATCATATTAAACCAAATACAGTTTAACAGAAGTTCAACCTTGAATGATTATATAGTTTCATATTAAATACCCAACTTGAACCTAAATAAATTAAAGAGGAGATAGGAAAATTAGTTTCCAAAAATTGAATAAATATATCATAGCCCCAAATATTATAGCACACTTACTAAATGTTGTTGTATGTTCGAAATCTTACATGTTTATGAGCCTACTAATGCAAACCAGCTTCTTGTACAGGTGAAGGTAAAGTTCTGAAGTTGAAGCCACGAACTGGCCGGAGGTACCATCGGAGGACTGGTCAGAGGCTTCGATTGCAGCGACAAAAGGGGAGGGTTTGCAACAGTGATGAGAGAAATGGGCAAAATGTGAATCAATAAACCGAAATGGGCGAAATGGGTGAACTTTAGAGAATCAATAAACCAAATTTGAGATTCAGTGGAGAAATTAAAGAGCGAAAATGGCAGAAATTGATAGGGAAAGAAATATAGAGAAGAAAAATTTATAAAAGGAGTCGTTGCCGTCGAAGAGGTTTTAATTGTCATTCTCGACGGCATCCCCCGTCGATAATAACTCCGTCGCTATTAAGTCAATGTCGACGGCACAACCGTCGATGGTAAAATCATCACCGTCGCCAATGAGGTTTTCCCTCCACCGGCAATCTCTGGCACCAAAAAAAGGATCATTACCGACGGTGATCATTGGCGACGGCTAGGTCGTCAATATTGACCTTATTATCGACGGGGACTGTGCCGTCGGCATTGCGTCCGTCGCTAATGACCCTTTTTTTTGTAGTGATATAATTCAAATAAATACTAAATATATTTAAAAATAAAGATATTAAATCATGATTATAACTTAAAACTCAAGAGTGATAAAATCAAACACAAATAATAAATATCTGTACGATACATTCAATCAAATTCGGTAAAAAAAAACTAAATCTATTTGTACAATGATTACTTTATACAACTCAAATAAATATTAAATCTATATGAAAAGAAAGATATTAAATCATGATCATAACTCAAAACTCAATCAATGATACATTCATTCAATCAAATTCAAAGGCTTAACAAAAAAAAAGTGAGGTAGAGAACTGATAAAATTGGTGACCCGGTTACAGGGTCACTGGGTCGATCGGTCCAACCGCCGGGTAATCGCATTTGACCGAGTTTTAACCAAAAACGATTTTTTTTGTTTGAACAAGACCAAAGAGCCGATCAGTTTTGATTTTTACCGTTCGAATGAGCGATCTGGTCCGAGTTTGATTACCATGTAAAAACATGTTATTTAATAAACATATTTATTAAAACAAGTAATTCATATTAAGGAATATATATATATATATATATATATATATATAGAGGACGGATCTAAAACACTCCTCTTAAATAGCGCTCCTTTATTAAAGCTACATCATTTTGAATATTCTTTTAAAAAATAAGTGGGGGTTGCTAGTAGAGGTGACAAACCAAGGCCAGTAGAGCACCAGGTAGGCTAAAAAGGCCGGGTTTTTGGTCATTTCAAGATAATGTGAGTCTTGTGGTTCAAGTTAGCCAAGACCAGCTTCTTCGCTTTTTTTTTTTTTTGCAAAATCTTCTTCACCAAAAATAATAATAATAATAAATATTAAAAATAAGAAAATAATTTATAATAAACAATAATTCTAATTACCTACATTAACTACATATCTCAATCAATTAAAATTTTAATAGTATTATAAATTACTTTTAAAGTATATAATCAAATTTAATTTTTTAAAATTATACTTTAAAATTAGTATAATTTATTTAACTTTTAAAAATAATAAATACTGTAATTAATACTAATATATAGATAATTAATACTAATTAATTTATCTAAGAATTTTTGGATGTCTATATACTAGAATGCAGTAGTTGTTTCCAATTAAAGTCTGGGTAAGATGGATACGGTGTAGTTGAGTGGAATGGAAGTGAATTTATGTGACGCCCCCAAAATAGGTATACATCACCCCATCTTGAGTCGCCAAATACATGGTACAAAATTCAAATACAACTTAATTATACAACAGTTGTGTAAAATACGACAAAACATAATTTAAGAGTTTTAATAAGAATATTGTCATCTAGACAATATCCATACTCAATGGAGTCCTCATTACATTTATTGTCATACTATTTAATGTAATAGTGAGGACTACTAATGTTATCATCCTGACCGCCACCTGTTCCCCATTTAGTCAAATTGCCACGTTCTCATTTCCTCAAGAGAATCGGTGAAAGAAAAAAGGGTGAGCTCAACTAGCCTAATAAAAAATATTATGACTAAGATAATGCGTAATAAATTATCATTAGTCTTCAACAATGTTAAACCGATAAAATACAATAAACATCAAGTTTAACTGCAGCAGTAGAATAATAATCCATTAGAAGAGTCAAGTAGAGTATGATATCTACTATCTTCTATTATTTAAAATATTTTCATCAATTTTTATCACGAGACTCAAACTTAATAAATAAACCACATCATCGAAGTCATCCTCGCACTACTCTGCCAAGGATATTCATTAAATCATCAATGGTTATGACTATCTTTGAATAATCCCCTCGGTCATAATCATACCAAAAATTGTCCATCAATGCACTATGTGCTATCGAGGACTTTTACCACATCATTTATAACATTACAGTCGTGATTATATAGAATAATCCCTAATCATAATCATACCAAGTCCATCTACGCACGTAAGCCAAAGATGACTTTCATCACAATATAAGCATGAGGATGATGACAATGACATAATAATTCAATAAAACAAGTTCAAGAATAAATTTTAAAGATTTATAAGTTAATTTATCTTGAAATCAATTACGTCCAAATTGTCAACATGATACTGCTTTGTGGAGTAAAATTTAAGAATGCTCAGAAGAATATTTCCATGAAAAGATATCGGATGAAGAGCAAATATCCAGGATATTCTACTAATTTCATGGAGTATAGAAGCCAAAACTTTAACCAAATGAGTATCATAAAATATATGAAACTGCAAATGAATTTTCACCCGCTATGCGGTAATCCACGTAGACAGATCATTTTCATAATTTAATAAGCAATGAATACGAAGGATCATTCACCATGCATGTTATAATCCACATGTATGAGTTATTCCAATGAAAAAAATAAAGAATGGAACCGGTCATGCAGAATCCGCATGCATGTGATATTCCAATGTAATAATAAAGAATGGAATAATGAGAAGAATTCACCACGCATGCGATGAATCGCAGATGTATGCATTATTCCAATGTAATAATAAAGAATAGAACTGTGTCTAGCAGAATCGCACAAAACAGGATATTCCAAATGAATAATAAAGAATGAAACCAAAGTTTAGCATAATCCGCATGCATAAGATATTCCAATGTAATAATAAAGAATGGAATAATGAAGAATTTCACCATGTATGCTGAGTGCTTGGCAGACAAAAGTTATTCCAACATAATAATAAAGAATGAAATAATGTAAACACTCTTCATGAATACGAAAAGAAATAATACCCCTTATCTTAGAAAGAAGCTGGATCTTTGGAGTAGAGAGGTAGCAGACTTCTCTTCTTCTTTCTCTCTATAATTTTCCTCTATAATAATTGCTCTATAGCTTTAGTGAATTTGTGAGAAATGAAAGAAGAATGAGCTTCTATTTATAAGAAAATATAGTTTCAATAATTGCACATTTTGGGGCTCGAGAAATATTACTGAAGATAATACCTTCCCTTTTCCTTTATTTTAATTTAGTCCCTGCAAGTATTATCAAACTTGCACCACCTCCCTAATAGTAAATAATGTGAATCAATAGTTCAATCATGTGAATCAATAGTTATAATCATGTGAAAATACGAATTACGGTATAGTACCTCCATTTATATCTCCATTTTTAACTTAGTCATGTAAGTATTATCAATCTTGCACCAACTCCCCTAATAGTACAAGAATGTGAATCAATAGTACACATATGTGAATAAATAGTTATAATCATATGAATTAATAGCAATTAATTGCTCATTTATCCTAAGTTAATTATCTGATCGATCAAGATAACTTCCAGACATCAATTAATATCGAAATAAATATCGATTTCCACTAACACTAATAATTCCAACACAATGGAACTATCAATTTCATCTTTAATCAACACGAACTTATTCATCATTAATATTATAACTCACAATATTTAACAACCGTGTCGTTTCTCGGAAAGAGGGGCTTTCAGATAAGGATTTCTCCTTATCGACGCGTATAATTAGATGACTAAACCTCTCCTCGATGTAACTTCTAGACATTATAAATATTGCACTTTAATAATATGAATAACTTTGTCGTCTCAATTATTGATTTAATAATATATCATATTATGCAGATGATATCATGACAATAATCGAATCAATAATATGAGAGATATGTTCAAAGCAATTACTATAGCAATAATTGAGTATAATCGCTGTGTGACTTCTCACGTAAAGATCAATAATCAATACCGTGCTACTATACAACCACACGCACATCAGTATTTTTTTACTACCGGGTAGTTCAACAGGTTTAACTAAGTAAAACTTCCGCCGTTATTTTTATAAAAGATAATTATGTCGTTTTTAACTACGACAATACTTCCGCTATGGAGTCCAGAAATGATTGTCTTGGTTGCATTTAATATTCCCTATTAAAACGAATATTCCCCGACCACTTGCTTACTTTGCAAAATTTGTAAATATTACCCACAACTATAACATTATATCAAATCCACACCACAATATTTAAAAATATATTTCGAGAAAATTATTCTTTATTCATAAAAGTTGGGGTCTTACAGAGCGCATGTAAAAAATTTTGGACTGTTATTATAAACTATATATATATATATATATATATATATATATTGACTATTAATATATATATGCTATTGACTATAAATATATGTATTAATATATAGTCTGTGACCCCCTCTTGCCTCCTGGTTCTGCCCATGCTTATGAGACAGTTATAAGAAGGATACTTTTTTAGTTCAATTTTTTTTTAATTCCATGCATAAGTTTGTGTTGCTTAATTTGTAATATTGACGACGTTTAATTTATTATCTCCCTTTTAGTAAGACGAAACATTAGACAAGTCTAAAAATAAATTAATTTTTTTTTTGGTATGTATATTTACAAATAAATATAATTTCAACATCAAAGATGGAATATAATAGTTTGCCAAGACTGCATATGTCCCATGCGCCTGAAAAAAATATTGAATTTATCTCAGCATATTTGCAAGCGAGCGAGCTCATTCACACGGCATTTGAAGTTTCTGACATAATTAATAACCTTGTGTCATGACTCTCTGGAGTCTTGACATTGGCATAATCTGAGCACATATGGATCAAGAACAGATATCATTTTTATATTTTAATATATCCCATGCATATCACACAACTAATTTAATTATATTTCAATTTTCTAAAGTAAACTAAACTCAATATATCATAAATAAAATTTAAACTATTGGGAGAGGCTAGGCTAGATATATTACAATATTATTGAAAGTGTCAACGAACTTAATTATTTGGTTCTAGAAACTTAAAATTTATTGTTTTGATCATCTGGGGATATCAAAATCAAGAAATTAGAATACCATAACTTGCCCAAACCAAAATTAAGTTTGCAGTAATTGGAGTGTTAGGCCCCAAAAAAATGGAAAAGAGAAACCAAAGTCGAGACAAATTATACACAATCATGTGATGATCAGATCATCAGCAAAAGCAGCTAGCCAATGCTTAAATGAATGACAATGTGTTAAACATGTAACTTCATCATGATACAGTACTAAAATTATCTTTATCTTTATCTGTTTGAGTGTTGGTGTGTGTATATCGGTCCCCTCCTTCAGCGAACCTTAAATAGCGAACTAAAAAATAAACCGATTACACCGACGAGTTTTTTCGTCGCTATAATATACAAAGCTTGTTATCGTTATGATAATAGTTCGAACTGTTGTTATACTCAAAAAAAACGTGGCTATAATCGGTTCGCTGAAAGAAGATAACCGGTATATATATATAACACCCTCAACCTTCTAGTAACAAACAAACACAATGAAATTCACAGCAATCTTGCCAAACATGATCGACTTCATTATTAATGCCACACCACCAAATCGCCAATTATTTGGAAAAATACGTACACAGATCGATCAATCCCTATATATAAATATCCAACTATTATTACATATATATATATATATATATATAATTGTTTGTGGGTCAATATAACTGATGAAAATTACAATATTAGATTACTTTATATGATTTCAGATATAAGAAATTTAGAGTTATCATAATTCCCATTGTTTTGTCAATTATTTCCACTGAGGACTTATTCTAGAGGCCAATAACTCTTAATAAATCGTAGCTATTACTATTATTAATTATGGTATGCAGCCGCCGGGGCAGCCATCGCATTCAATGGTTTGAAGCTACCCGTGTCAAAGTTTTAGAATGTGAGAATAATCATCTATATTTATCTGATTATCTAAAAAAGTTTTAATAATATTAAATAAAGGTATAAAAAAAGAGTCAGAAAGGGAAAATTAATACTAATATTTTTTTAAGGAAAAAAACAACACCCCACACCACACGCGCGTTCGAAGACAGAATTTCCCTGTATTTCTAAATTGGCATGCTGTCGCATGTGGTTCAAGCAACGACTTTACTTTTATTAGCAGTGGAGAAGGTAATATTTTTCAAAGCCTTTAAAAGGCACACTCTTTAACAAATTTCATTTGACTTAACTACAAGCGCCATTCCTTTTCGTCTATCTATAATTTTTTTGCGTTTATAAATTCTTCATACACACACACACACACACACACGACAGAAGAAGAATTAAGTAGCAGCTAGGCAGCCATGTCTTTGAATGAGAGATCAAGGGGGGTTAATGCAATATTAGTTATAGTTATGATTATAGTTGGTTTTTCAGCAGGGGGGGGAGCAATGAAAGTGAAGGATCTGGGGTTCTATAGCTCAATTCAAGGCCAGCTACCCAGAGGGCCGGTGCCGCCTTCTGACCCTTCTCCATGCCATAACGGGGTCAAGCTTCAACATGAAGCCGAGGATACTAATTATGGCCATGCTCATTTTATCATTTGTCCATAACCCCACCCGGCCCCTTCTTATTTATTTATAATTATTAATTAGTAGTAATTACGTACAAGAACAACATTAATATTCATATGCCTCTGTTCCTGCCCTCTCCTTTTATTTAACTTTCCAAATTACATACCACTTTTTCTTTGGTGAACAATGCTCACTGTTTCCCCTTCCCCTTCTTTGTAAATAACACAGATTTTGAATGAAATTCAATAGAGTGTAAATTTTTAACATTATTCGATGGTTTTATATACTTCTTCTGTCATTGTTTATTATTTCATTAGTTGGTACGTAAAATAAATTTGATGTATTTAGAACAGAGCTGTCATCCAAATCTCAGTATAATTGAATACTACTTGTAACTGTAAACAACTGACAAAGAAGATGGGTCATGGGAGTTTTTAAAACTGGCATCAATCCCACTTTCTCATGAACAATCTTAATTACCACCATATTTTGATGAAGTAGGTTTTCGAATAATTATTAGTATGTTCATACCATATACTACAAGTCTAGTGGTACAGATCTCTTTTTTTATTGTGTGCAAGACCAATTTTCAATTTTAACTCTCGGCACCAAGGCGCTACATGAATAATGTAAGTTTACTCTAGGTTTTCCAGGCCCTTTTCTAAGGTTTCCCCTATGCCCTTTTTCAAGATTCCTCCTAAGCCGTAGAATGAAATGTATCAGTACTAGTAGAATCATATTATATTAAAATATGTTATATATATTTTTATATATATAGATAAGAGAAGAGAATGATGATAATTCTAAAACGTCATATATTAAGGGATAAAAAAAAATTTATATTAAAGGACGGAGTGAGTATTGTTTACACCAAATTAAGGGTGACAAGAATTTTGAGCTAGCTAGGAAATGGAGGCCGATGATCATGGTTGCATTTGCGACAAATGAAGTGGTTGGAACTGCATACTATCATCGTCATTCAATATCACTAGCAAAATTATTAATATAGGGGAGTATTATTTTTACATGAGTTTTTTTGATATTCTTATAGAATAATGCTAGAGATACAAATTATTTTACAAACATTTTACAAATTGTTGATGTGGCATACTCCATCTCAGCATATTGTGTAGGGCCGAAGACTACATTGAAACAATTTATTGATCAATATGCTGAGGTGGAGTATGCCACATCAGGAGTTTGTAAAATGTTTGTAAAATAGTTTGTATTTGTAGCATTACTCATTTTTATATAGTTCCCTCTTGCATGAAAATAGGATCCACTTTCTTCTTATATGAGAGAAAACTATGTGAAAATATCAGTTTCCTAAATTTAACTTATCCAAATCTAGCCCAACTAACATATTTTGTTAATGGGCTAGACTCAATTTAGAATAGAGCAGCATGTTTGGGTAGTTCTAAGCCCGACACAGTCGGCCCATAATGAAAGACTCGTTGAAGCAAATCCAGATAGTTCCCCTATTAAGACCAAGCAGTAACCACTAACGGACCACTCAAAGTTTCTAAACACTTGTTTTCTTATACCGTCAATGATGGGAATTAACTGATAATCTGGGGTTTATAATTAATATATTAATATAACATAATACAGTTACCAATCTTATGATTTAATTATAAAATAAAAAGTCAGTCAAACTAGTACTCTTGTACAAATATATTTATTAAGCATCAACACTTACAATTACTGCAGGCATTTTATTTGACTTAATTTATGTACTTTACTCCACCGTAAATTGTTGAAGGGAGGAAATTGATATTTTCACATATAAGACCCATATATTAACTAATAAAAATTTGACACATCAATTAATATGTAAATTCTACATATAAAAATATTAAAAAATAATATAAAAATATCAATTTCCTAATTAATATTCTTAAAGGTTGTCAAGTTCCAAGCGACCATACGGCCAACTTAATATAATATCGCGTCGGCTAAGTTGAGGTGGTAGGTTGGGTAGGTGATGCTTCTGGTCTAAAATCATCCTTCAATCGCTTTAATTACCCAACAAATTTTACCTTCCTAACGTGGCACACTGCAACGTACGTGTGTGTGTGTGTATATATATATATATCCATGTTAACTATCCTTCATAGTACGTAATATCTCATTTTTAATACTAATGTTTTGGGGCCACTAAGTATTTATATTATTAATAAATTATGGATTTAAGGACTCACCTCATAAAACTTTTTCGATCTTAATTAAGCATTGCTGCAGGTGAAAATTACACTACTTCTAAGTTCCATATTAGAAATTAGGAGTGCATGATAGATGAGTTTCAAAAGTTAAAAGAGTTATTTATTTAATTTTAATTGATATAATTATTATAATTATATAGTATATAATAAAAATTATTAATTATAAAATTTATTTTATTTTAATTTTTATGAGTCGTAATAATTTTAAAATTTAATATTTTCGTTTGATTTTAAAAATCAAATTATATTTTTAATTTAAAAGCAACGAAATAGTAAATAAAAAGTAAGCAACGGCTTAGACTCGGGAGGGTAAACAAATGTATGTACGACTACTTTATTCTATATATCATCATTTTCAACTAGTATTAGAAGGGATAGTTGTAGGTGAGACTTTGTGTGGATGCATGCCGGGACAGAAGTGTTACCTAAATATTTGACTTAGATATTCATGTTGTAATGGGATAATGTTATACTCCAACACTTTTTAAAACAATAACTAAAAACATATATTTTTTATAAAAAAAAAATATGAGCAGAGCTAAATAAAATAAAAAGTAAATATATCACTTAATATAGTCTATTAATATAAAAAATTAAAAATACTCGATCACTTGTGGAACTAATAAAGATAAATTTAGCTTTTACCTTATTTTTCTTAATGCGTAAAAAAATATATTTTACTCATTTTTTGAGCACGGAGGAGGTAGTATGAGGCGGCTCAACACAACACAGGGCGACAGGCTATCCACCAATTCATTTTCAACTACTCGATCCCTCCTTCCAACTAAAACATAAGAGTTTTATGTATTATTAAATTAAATATACTAAATTCTGCTTATATTAATATAAAATGTTTACTAAGAAAATTAATATAAAATTTTGATATTCAAAAGCAATTTCAAAAATGTCTTTTTAAATTATATATGTCTTAAACAAATATTTAATTATATGGATAATAACGGTTTTAATTCTGAACAAAGGGGTATTATACTCTATTTCACAAGAAAAGTTTTATTTTACAAAATTTAAAAATATTAATAAATTTTGATATTTTACGTGTGTTATTTTATGCTAGTATGAATAAAATGAGAATTTTTTGTGGTAAAAAAGAAGTTAAAAGGGAGTTTTATTTTATAGTAAAAAGAGGTAGCTAGGGAGTATTGCGGAATCAATCACTCATTCAAATAGTAGCTTCGTGTTTGTGTCCGTAAGGCATGATATATGATGGAGGAAGGGGTAGTTGTTAAAGTGAGGTTGCGCGCACCGTGGATCTCCCCCTGATCACCCGTCAGTCAAAATTAACTAGTTACCTATCTAACACTTCTCACGTGCCGCACTACCAGAAACTACATACATATATATATATATATATATATACCATAAATGTATACAATCTACATATACACGTACAGTTGTCCTCTATTAAGTCATCTCAGTGTACCAAGCCCAGCCCAGCCAAATCCCCTTGCAGTGAACCATCACCAAGGAGCTAGCTTAATTGGTGAATTATTATGCTAGTTTTTTCCTTCAATTTAAATGTTAGCTCGATATATATACAGCTAGGTTTTTAGTATAGAACCACACACACAGACACACACAGATATATATATATATATATATATATATATATATACATGTTAAACCAATAAAATTATGATTGGCTGCGGCGGCGGGGAAGGTACTGAAGCGGCACGGGTGAGTGGTTTCCATGCTATACTTGTCATGTGAGCAGTCTTGCAGTTCCGCCTTTGTTTCGTTGTCTGTTCGACCTTGCAATTTGGTTATATATAGTGCATGTGGAGAAAAAATTATGCATGTATACATTTTATATGTATATATATATATATATATATATAGTTCAACTTCATCTTCATCTAGTTTACCTCCATCAACTTTACTACTTTACTTACTATAGCTGTGCGCGCGTTTTTTGGGCGAGTTTTGAGTTTGCAGATATGCATGTAATTAAAATTCTACTTTCAAATTAAGAAGGGGGAAATAAGCTTAATATTTAATGTATGACGACATAGATTAGGTGTAATTAATTAAACATATATACGTACTAGTATTTATCTGATTATATATATGCCTCTTTAGGCGATCGTTAATGCATTATATATATATATATATATATATATATATATATTGATTAAGATGGATAAAGATTTGGCAATAAGGTAGCTGTTGAAACTCTCCTATACAATCCTTTTCAATTAATTCCTCTATGTTTGGAATTAATCTAAGTTGGCTGGCTACCATGCATGTTGATACTTAGTTAAACTCTATGAGACAATATATACTACAACCAGTTAAATGTTGCTATATACTAATTAAAACGAATTCAACTTAAAATATTCAAATTCAAATTTGATGCTTAATTTAACTTAATAGTACGTATTATTAATTATAAAATATATTGTTTTCAATAATTAGGTGAATTAAATCAAATTTAAGGTCGAGCATTTAACGAATGTAAGGTACAAACGAGCAATGACTGCTTATTTGACAAGCGTGTGCATGGAATTCAACACTACAATATATATACTCCACGGTATTCATGAACGGAAGCAGCATCATCAAGCTTAGTTTTTGTTTGCGAGCAACTCAATTTGTTTATGGTTTTCATTTAACTTTCAACAGCAGCAAGAGATAGAAACCCCAAAAACTATACGTACGTGTACTATATATCTTACATATATATGGTTCTCTAGCTTTTATTTTTTTCTACACTACTATCTTTTGGTACTACTGTCATTCCCGCAGAAGTAGTGTAATACACTTGAAATTAAACCTAAAGCTCATTTAATATTAGTTATGATCACTCTCATTTCTCTCTCTTCTCTATATCTATCTATATATGAAATATATTTGTCAGCTTATTACTTTTGTTCATGGTCAATATAGAATGCCAAGAGCATATTGCGTTGACTAACTTAATCATATGCATGCATGGTCAGAACATAATATATAGATGCTACACTAATTAATCTTGTTTCGTTAATAATATATATATATATAGAAATTAATTAAATTGGTGAAGCAAATAAGGAAAAAGTTTAAGCAATTTTTGTGTTAATGTTAGTGGCAAGGTGGACCATTTGGATCGAATCTCCAAAACAAGAAATAGGCCAACCCCAGTCCAATCAAAATAAACACCCAAACTCCGACTCTATCTTCACGATGCTGAACTCATCCCTCTCTGCATTTCCCATCATACCCTCCTCCACGTATACCCTGTCATCGCCTCCCATTGTCACCGACGTCGCAAACCTCTTGGGATCAAGCCTAATTTCGTCATAAATTACGCCCTCACTCCAGTTACTGTCACTTTTTATAAAGTACGCCTTGTATGGAGATACCACCACCACGACGCCGTCACGCCTAACGGCGATTCCGTCAGCGTCCGTTAAGTCCTTGTTCAGGATAACTGTCCTCGTGGAATTTTTGTAATTTAATTTTCAGCCACAAGTTTTAAAATTTAAAAATATATAATTTAATGATTTTAAATTTGATTTGAGTGATTCTTGAGGTTAAATTAAAGTATTTGAAATTTAATTTTTATTAAAATTAATTAACTTGACAAATAAATTTTATTTAATGATGATAAGACCAAAATAGTTGACTGACAGCTAGATCTTAAAAAAAAGTTTTGTATTTGACTTTTATGTTTTGGAGTATTAATAGTGATCTAAGGCGATAATTTTAGAATTATTAATTTGGATCATATTTAATTCGAGGTGAATATATTTAGGTGGTGGTTAAGATTTCGTATTTGATATCCTTCACATTGAAAGATAAGATTTTGTAAAGTGTTCTATAAGTGGTTTTGCATATCAAGTACAGATTCTGTACTCCACCCTTTTGATTATTGTTGTATTCTTTATATCTCGTGATATCTCGTCATTCATTTTATTTTTTTATAATTCTATTGGCACTCTTAAATAGAAATTTGATCTTTGATACATTGTCTTTATTCAATAATTTGAACTTCTTTCTTTCTATTATAATTGTATATATTCTATAATTTTTCAACGATACTCTCATCATGTTGATTTGTTTTTTTTGCTAATCATTCATAATTTAGTCATAGCTTAATTGTTTTGTTTATGATCAAATCTTTATTTTGCTTCGGTTTAGTCTAGATGTTCTGAGCTTCATATTTTGTAATATTTGAATTTGTTCTTTACGCACAAAATTTTGTTGATCTTTTTAGAGCGGTACATGTTGACTGTTGTTACCTTCTTTCGAAGTCATTCTGTTTATGATTTGATTTGGTTCAACATGTAAGTTTAGAACCTTTTTGTTAGTATTATGTCGCATGTATTGTGACATCATATTTTTATAGAATAAGTGATAGGGTACCATGAGCTATAATCACCTGTGAGGGTACCACAAACATGTACTCTTAGCATCGAGTATATATTAACACATTCCATGGCGGTGTGATCAGTTCACGGCGCATCTTTTAGTTTTGTATGATGATCTCGGTGTGAGTTAATTTTGGCTATTTGATATGTTTGTTCAGGATGCATATGCGTCAACCCTAGTTTCTGTTTTGTTTTGCGGATTGGTGATGTTTGTGCTAGACATGCCTTCCGATTTGCATGCAATTTGATTCGTGATTCAATGTGTAATTTACCTGTACGTGTGACATTATTTAGATTTGTCTGTGTGACAAGGTTTTATTTTGTTTTGAGCTCGGTATGAAATAACCACGTAACCACATTGATTCAGTCTTTTGTTTGTTTTGTTAATTCTGTTGATTCAGATTTTGGAGATTATATTATCATCGGTATTTATGTTAAGGCATTGTTCAATATTTTGTCAATCGATTCCGTATTTCAATTGTGCATCTTTTGTATATTTTTATCTGTACTTGGTATTTGACTCGTGATGTGTTTTTCTTCTAACAGGTTTGCAGGGGCGATTTAGAGTTTCGTGTGAAGAGAGCTCATTTGACTGAATAGGTTTATTTGATTTTAGGTTTTGATTATTTTGTCAATTTTTGGATAATTGTATTTAATTCGACATTTATGAATTAAACTATTAAATATTTTAAAATTATTAGTGCCCTGTTTATTTATTTTAAAGTTTATTGTGCTTTTCACGAGATCCACTTTTTTTTTTATTTGAGAAGAAGGTGTTACACTTTTCATACTTGAAAATATGGAGGCTAGGTTTTTTCAAGAACTTATGTGACTGCTAAATATGCTTAATTTAATGAGATAGTCTCTACATGCGTTGACTTCAACCCAAGTTCTCATTTTGTTCATAAAAAATTATCGTTTTAAAAGAAATAATTTATTTAAATTTATTTTTCATTTTAAGAACGGAGGTAGTATATTTTATTTTGTAAATTCATGTGCAGTTTACAAGCTGTTGGATCTTATGATGCCGGAGTGAAGATATCTTGCTCGTGACTTTTATAATGTTCGAGTACGACCCTCTCTCTCCTAGTCTTCTATATTTTGTGGTCAGCTTCTCATTTAAAATGGGCTAATTAACTAACCTAGTATTATCCACTCCATCTCTGTCTACAAAACCCATTAGGTATAGGACCAGAACCGTCACTTACTGGGCTTATGAGAGCCCATCTCTTATTATATTATTCTAAAGCATTTCAGTACGGAAGGCTCAGATCATATTTCACTTAAATCGAGCAAAGACTAGAAAGTTAAGAACTCCCAGTGAATCACAGCCACTGCTCTCGTCGGGAAGGCTGAGCCATGTTGTTGTCTTCTTCCTTAAAGCTGGTAGTGGCCCCTAGTTCTCCGGTGACGGGCTCAATTGGGCCAGACGTGAAAGTGACGGCGGTAGCTATGGTTAAAAGAGCTCATGATCTTCCTCAGGTTCAAACTCATTTTTACCCAGTCCCCAAAATTTTATCGACTTTTCTTGTTTATATGAACTCTTTGTATAATATATACTCACAATGGAGAAGCTGATCATAAGAAATGCGTATTTAATGCAGTAGATCAGATTTAATTTTGTTGATTGTGAGTTCTGATTATAAGAAATGCGTATTTCTGCTTATCAAAATAATATTAATATTATAATAATAAAATATTAGATATATTTTGTTTTCTTTTTGTTAACGCCAAGATCTGGCCGCCACGTCCCCAAGTCACGTATAAGCTTTCGATCTCGCGATAAAGAAACACGATAAACACCATGTTTGCTTGACCTTCGACCATCGGGGATAATTTCGAGCGTGAGAGTCAGATATCATGATGTTCATGAGGTTAATAATGGAGGATGTAATGAATGCCCAGTGTATTGAGAGAGTGATAATAATTCTCAGTTATGTGTGTATGCGTGAATGTTAACGCACTCTTTGTGAAGACCTCTTGCTAGGTTATACTTCTCTTTGTCCGGATTTCGTACACCCACTACTATATCGACACACCCCCGATCGATGGGTTCTCATTGACCGCATGCGATCCATCCACTACCTTTTGGTCATTATTTTTCATCACGGCCGACTATGATCACATCCACATTAATGCATGGCGATTCTGGTGAGTCAACTATCATGTTTTTTTCATCATTACAAGTCAAAGTAATAGATATTAAAATATCTAATGGGTTAGTCTAATAACAAGGCCTAATAATAATGACCCAAGAGAATAACCAAATAAGTAGGCCCAACCAGTCCGGCCCACTATGTAAAATATCATGACCCAACATTGTCCCCCAGTCTTTTATTAAACAGGATGTTTAATGAAAAAGTATAAATAGCATTGGGAAATAGTATAAATGGCATCGGTCCAAGGCAAAAGGATTTATAATAAAGTCAATAAAGGCCCAAAATATAGCTTACCGAAGCCCATCTGATGAACATCAAATAACAACATAAATTAAGATTGGAAGTCCATTTAAAGAGTCCGTTCCAGCCGAACATACAACAACAAATATTTCACCGCCTCCCGAACAATTCAGACCTTCGCCACAAAAACCATCCTAATCTGAATCCAGGCCCGAAGCTGTGGCGACACCGATTATCATCGGTTCAACAATAATTTCATCATGGAACTGATGGGTGAAGGAGTGAAATACCATACTAAAGGAAGTTGGTATTTGACCATCAGTTTGAACTGATTGATTAATATTGGCCATCTCAGAAGAACGCTATCTTCTTGGTACCTCCGTCTCAAATCAAAGAAGTCAAAAGGATACCAAGAGAATGTCAAGAGAATACCGCTTAGAAGGAGAAAGCCATTCTGAAGTCTGTGTTGGCAAAAGAAAGAAGTAACCTTGACATTGTTATTCTCAATAATGAATGACTTCTGAAGGATTTCGACAAGGTCAAAAAAGAGTTGGAGACGATCAAGGCCCGAAGAATGAAATTTTGACGAAGAAGAATGAAGATCCATTTGAGTCTAATCAGAGAACTGGCGAAACAAAATAACAATATCCACGCTTAAAGAGGCAAGATATATAGACTTCGTCAAAAGCTTCAAGAGGAACTCCGATAACCGGCCCTTAGAACTTGGATCCGCCATCAATCAAGATATTTGTAAGGAGATCAAGCGAGAATCTGAGAAAAATCACGAGCCGAACGATGAGATCGTCCATATATATGCCAAATGATATGAAATCTGACAAAGTAAAGGCAAGAAAAAGCTCGGGTCAAGGTAGATTCATCTCTTCAGACTCTTTAGATGGTGGCGATGACAAGGAAGAAGCTCAAGATGACCTCTCCTTATCTTTAGTTGTAGAACTTTTCGTAAAAATTCTAACTTTGTTGTGAGCAGTTAATATTAAAATATCAACTTCATGCCTTATTACTTCGAGTGAACATTTCTTGTCAATAATTGATCATCAATCAACTTGAAAATCGTGTAAAGTGCCTCTTATCTTAAACCGTTAGTCAATAATCAAGCAAATTATATATATGATTAAGAACAATGATAATATAATCCGAACTCAACACTTGAACAAAATAAAGTAATGCATACTTATCGTTACCATCAAGTGTGAGATGGATTCGTATGTAAGGTGAATTCGGTGATCCTCTTTGCAACAACAAGATCTTGCTTACTGGCCGGGGTAGAACAAGTATATAAGGACCTTTGTTTACCACTCGGGGCAGAACAATTATATAAGGACCAAGATATAAGGTCATTTGTCTACCACGCAGGGTATAACAAAGATATAAGGACCATGGAATTTGTCTACCACACGGGGTCACAAATTCATAAGGACACTCCTGACAATAAGGCTGTCATCGAAAGGCATGCAGTCCTACTATATCTCCTTACTTCGATGCCCATTGATTTACCACTCGGGGTAAAAACAATATTAAAAAAGGACCGTGGAATTTGTTTACCACTCGCGGTAAATCAAACCCATAAGGACACTCCTACCAAAAAGGCTGTCATTGAATGGCCAGCGAGTCCTACCATACCTCCTTACTTCGGTGCCCATTGACTTACCACCCTTGGTAAAATCAATATAAAAGGATCATAAGATTTGTCTACCACACGGGGTAACAAATAAGTGGGCTGCCATCGAATGGCCAGCGAGTCCTACCATACCTCCTTACACCATTGTGAACTTAGGACAAATAGGAAGAAGATCATATAAATTGTAGATGAGCTACCGAAGTCTTTCTGTGCTGAATCCCCAGTTCTTTTAAGAATATCCCTGTTGAAGTACTTTGTAGGCCAATAGTTTCGCAGCTAAATGATTGCCACAAATGTCTTCGTGAACCTCTCAAAGAGCATAATCATCCAAAGGTGTTCACTTGGTATGCTTGATTTTGACAAGGCATTAGTAATGGAGTCATCATTGTGATCGATCGCTCTGAATCTGAATCAACCTAATAGCCGGCCAGACCGATTATCCGAAGAAGAATATCCTCGTCGCCAAGTACCGCAACTACGGTGGTTCGGGACTCTTTAGCTTCTCGCTACCTATCTTCAGCTTATTTCATCATCTCGAAGGACATGGCTTACATAGCAAACCGGGTGCTGCTTACCCCCAACTTCTCGCATTAAAACTGCTCCCACTGCCAACGAACTAGCTCCCAGATACAAATAATATAGCTCAGCAGGAGCGGGCTTCACCAACAAAGGCATCGAAGAAAGATAGGTCGTTTATTCCTTGGAAGGCGTCTTCACAGCCCGAAGTCCACTGGAACGTCTTAGCATTCTTCGGCCCTTTCCACGTGCCAAAGATTGGCAAATATCTTTCTGCCGATTTGGACATAAACCTTCTCAAAGTCTCTTCTGAATAGTCTTGTCTTTTCCATTAGAACCTGCAGCTTTAGACGGGCATCTCCGAAGACAAGTATCCACAGGGCGGTGTGCCCTCAGTGGATTCTTAGGAGTGCGGCTTCTGGGTCTGCTTCGACCATAATCCCGAAGACCAATAGGACGGAATACCCTTCTTCAGTCAATCAGGAAAATGGTTGTTGAGTCTTCATCTACTCTGCTTCGATCATAATCCCAAAGACCAATAGGACGGAATACCCTTCTTCAGTCAATCAGGAAAATGGCTGTTGAGTTTTCATCTACTCTGCTTCGACCATAATCCCAAAGACCAATAGGGCGGAATACCCTTCTTCGATCAATCGAGGAAAATGGCCGTTGGGTCTTCATCTACTACGCTTGACCATAATCCAAGACCAATAGGCGGAATACCCTCTTGATCAATCAATCAGAAAATGGCCATTGGGTCTTCATCTACTACTGCTTCGACCATAATCTCAAGACCAATAGGCGGAATACCCTTTTTCGGTTAATCGGGAAAATGGGCCATTGGGTCTTTATCTACTCTGCTTCGACCATAATCCCGAAGACCAATAAGGCGGAATACTCTCTTCGGTCAATCAGGAAAATAGCTGTTGGGTCTGCTTCGACCCCGAGGACGGCCTCGAGACATGTCTTTAAAGTGTAGACTTCTTTCTAACTTGATCGGTATGTCAGTCTGACCACTTCGGTATAGGATTCTAAGCAGTATGCCTTCTACCCTTTTCCGACCATGGTCAGGTCTTCTCTCGGCAGCAAAAATCAATCTTCTTCTAGCATCACCTTGGGCTCTCGAACGAGAATCCTCAGAAACCTGCCTGGAAGCAGTACCAGCATGAGCACTCTTTGAAGGACCCAATCAATCCTTGACAGATACTCATTGTGTAGACGAAGTCATAGCCATCAGCTATCCTTTAGAAGTAATTGTTCTACTCTTCTTCACCATGGATTCCGACGTAGAGCAGCTACAATTTGTGATTGAAAACTTTAAGAACACTAGAACACAACCCTCCTTCTAGCGCCAATGTTAACGCCAAGATCTGCTGCCACGTCCCAATCACGTAAGACGTCCTTATCCTGCACAGTAAACACGATAAACACCACAAGCTTGACGGTTTCGACCGTCGGGGGATAGCTCAGGCGTGAGAGTCGGTATACGTGTTCACAAGGTTAACAATGGAGGATGTAATGTCTAGTGTATTGAGAGAGTGATAATAATTCTCCGTTGTGTGTGTGTGTACGTGAATGTTAACGTACCTCTTTGTGAAGACCTCCTTGCTAGGTTATACTCTCTTTGTCCGGATTACCGTGCCATCCACTACTATCTGACACAACCCCCTGATCTGATGGGTTCTGCCGACTGCATGCAGTGTATCCACTACCTTTGGTCACTGTTTTCTACCGCCGGACGACTATGATCCCATCCACATTAATGCATGGCAGTTACAGCAGTCAACTATCATGTTTTTTTATCATTACAAGTCAAAGTAATAGATATTAAAATATCTAATGGGTTAGTCTAATAACAAGGCCCAATAATAATGACCCAAGAGAATAACCAAATAAGTAGGCCCAACCAGTCCGGCCCACTATGTAAAATATCATGATCCAACACTTTTCTTTTACCTGGCATTATACAACTTGCAGACATAGCACTATGCTTCATTTTTTTTTTTGGGTCCAAAGGTGGGAGACTTATTATAAATATCAATATGTTTTATTTTGTGCTCTTTTATTGATAATTTGCTAATTTGATTGTGGCTTGGTTTCTGGGGTTGGCCACTTATGGTGTGTTTGTGAGTTTTATGTTTTTGGGAAGGAAAAGTTGGACAATTTGGAAAGAAAGCGTCCAATTTTCCCTTCCATTCCATACTCCTAAATAAAACTCAAAAACACACCCTTAAGGCCCTGCCAAGTTCTAGTATTTGGGTCATAGTTACACAGTTACGACTGAACCTTAGAAACTTCTAGCATCAAAGTCATTTTTATTGTCCCGTGGCTTTAAATTTGACAACTTCTGAGTTCTACAATTTGCATTACCTAAGTTAGTCATGTTTAGAGGTGACTTGTCCCGTTGTGCTAACAAAGCCTAACACTAGCATTCAATTTGTGAACTTTTTTGTCTGTAGGTTTCTGGTGAAAATATGATAAGGGATTTGCTTGTTTCATGGACTTAGTCATTGATTAATGTTTTGATATCCGATATTTGTGTCGAAGAAGTATCAATTCTCATGGATATTTACATCTTACAATGATTTGTTAGTTGAAAATACCTCTATTAGGATTGCACTAATGTAAAGAGTTTGTCTTTTATGTTGAAAATGTCGATTCTGACTTCTGTTAGCAACTAGCTCGATTTCAAGGCGTCTTATCATAATCTTGAAAGCTTTCTCCTTGCATCATCTGAGCTTGAATCTTGATTAGTAGGTTCTCTTAGTATCATCATCATCTTGCAAAATCCACCTTGCATTTTGTTGGTTTGTTTAAATGGACGATTACCAATTTTTGTTGTGAAGCACGAAGCTCGCTCAAGAGTCAGGAAGGAAGATAGTATTCTGCATAAGATACTGAAAATAAGTGGGGGCTTGGGTCTAAACTTTACTTGGATCATTATACTTTGGGGAATCACTCCATGTGAGTCCATGATTTCTAGTTATTTTTTGCCTCTGCATCTAGAAGAACCCGGGATATGGATCTGTCTGTTTCACAATCAAATATTATACTACCTCCAAACTGCCACATTTTTGAAGTGGAAATAGAGTTAATTTTTCCGCAGGACTCTCTCAGGCATCTTTTGATTGAATTCATATTGAGCACAGCAAAATCTTGTTATATAAAGTTAGACGTGGGTCAGTTCGCAACTTATAACATTTGAAGACACATATCATATCAGATATAAAATTATTTTAATCAGAAGGAAACCAATGGTATGAGCAACTGATGTTTATCGTAATCCGTATAAACCCAATTTTGGAGTTAATTTCGATCAATGTGGTCTAGGATCATGGTTATAAGTTGTTATATTGTCTGATGATATTATATATATAGTCTAAGACTGCAACTGATGTGGGTAAGTACAAATTACAATGGAAGATGCATATTCCACATTCTAACATCTATTGTCGGCTTATGTTGTAGGTGCGAGGTAAAAAAGAACAAAAACATCAGGCACTGAAAACCTTAACCGTTCTCTCGCGAAGAGACATGGCATCGCATTTGGCTGTTGCCTCTCTAGTTGAGGCCGCTCTTTTCTTGCCAGGGCCTGCCCAAGCACGTATTGTGAAACCTGAGATCAAGAGGAAAATCTTTGAAAAACTGAAAATGCTAAGGGAAAAGGCTGGTTTATCAGAACCAAAGACTGAGAATGAGGAGAAGACTGCACCAACACCACCATCAGAAAAGGAGAAAATAGTTCCACTTCCACGACTGCCTATATCACCGCTTCCTGTCCAGAAAAGGCCAGCATGATCTCTAATAGAAGCAGATCTTCCATGACAGCAACAGTAATAAGAAAACACCAAGTTCGGAAATTCCATGGGAGGCGAACAGCATGTAGCATGAAGTATCGGTTTATATCAGTCCTGAAATTTGGCTGTATTTTTTTTTGTAATATTTAATTTCTGAACTCTAGTTTATTGCAGATATGATATGTAGTAGTACTTCAGGAGTTCTTCAGTTGGGTAACTTGTATGCTATGCAGTAATGAGTGTAAAAAACTCGACTACAACCACACTTTTCATTGTATTAGCAAATATACGGATTTCGTCTCTATTTTTGTGTGAAGTGGAAAAGATACAAATGGCAACTTGCAACATTCAATTACTTGTAGTAAAATATGAAAATTTTAAATATCCATTCATTCTTCTTGACAAAATAATTACACTCAATTTAACAAAATGTAAGCTCTTCTTGTATTTTTGAGGCAAGACAAACAAGGCAGGGGAAAGGGAAATGCTAAGCAGTTTTCTTGTTCATGTTAGTCACTAGCTGGCGCATCTGGAATCTCCAAAACAAGAAATAAGCCAAACCCAGCCCGATCAAAACAAACACCCAAACAGAGTCTTCTTCACTTTCCTTCTCCGATTTTATCTCTACTATGCTAAACTCCTCCCGCTCCGTATTTACCATCATACCCTCACCCGCATGACCATATAACACGTACACCCTGTCCTCCCCTCCTACACTCACTGAGGTAGCAAACCTTTCAGCATCAAGGGTAGTTTCGTCATAAACAACACCTTCACTCCAGCTACTGTCGCTCTTAATAAAATATGCCTTGTGCTGAGACACCACAACAACGACGCCGTCACTCCTAACGGCCATCCCGTCAGCCGCCGTTAAGTCCTTGTTTAGAAGGACCGTCCTCGCTGATCCATCATCGACGTTCACTTTGAACATTTTTCCGGTATTTGATTGGACCACCAGAAGGTACCCTTTACTAATATAAACGACGCCGTTGAGGCCGCACGAACTATACGGTGTGCTCGGGTCCACGGGGTACCGCGTGAAGACCGGAGATCTGGAGAGGACCGAGGATTCGCCATCGGAGTTGACTTTATAGATAAGGTTTGAGGCGGAGTTGGTGACGTAAGCGTTGCCGGAGAAGTCGACTGCCACGTCGTTGGCACCGGCCGCGGATGAGGACGTATTCGGGTCTGGGAGAGGGGTGAGGAAGAGGCGGCGTTTCGTGCGGAGGTCGTAGGAGGCGAGGGCGGAGAAGGGAGGAGAGGATTGAGAGTGAACGGCTGCGAGGAGGCGGCGTTGGTGTTTGACAACCGCGATGCCGAGGATGGCGGTGGGAGAAGGGAGGGAGGAATCGGAGATGAGGGTATCGACAACGGCGGCGTCGGAGATGGATTGCAGGAGTGGGTGGCGGAGGGAGCTAACGATGAAGTGTTGGGAGGATGGGTCCCAGGTGAGGGATTCAGGGTAGAGATTCGGCGATCGGAAGTTGATGATGTGGGGATTTTTGGAGGAGGCTGGGTCTGGTAGGGTGAATATTATGAGAATTGTGGCGGTGATGATGAGAATCAGGGTTGATCTGGACATGGTAGAAAAAGAGAATTCGAGAGGAGATTTCAAGTTGATTACCGTTTTGCTAGTTATGGGATGGGGTGGGCGGCTTTCGTCGTATTTTGTTAGTTTTGATTTTGCGCTTTAATTAATTACTAATATATTTTCTTATTTTTGAACCTTTTTAAGATTTGGCTAATTGCACAAGAAGTAATTCATATTATTTCATTTCACGTCTCTTCCAACCCCTTGAGAAAAGTTAATGTTTTCTACAAGATTAAGTTGCAGGGATGACGTCTTAAATTAAATAATAAATGATGTGTCGTATTTTTATTTTTTATTTTTTTGATAATATACATTATATCTCAGAATTAAGATTCTGTTTAAAGGAAAATGATAAAAAAATTAAGTATGTTAGAAATAAAGTATTGGAATATGAAAAGGACTTGTGTCCTTTCATTTGCCGGATGAAGTGAACGTGGATTAAGAAGTGGATGCATATATATATATATATATATATATATATATATATATACGGGCCGGTTCACAGGCATTCTCCTTAAAGAGTAATACTCTTTTAAACAACATTCTGTTTTAAAAACACGGGTTTTTTATCTCTCTCTCCACGTTTACTCTCAAAATAGAAGCAACAGAGTTCGGCCTTCACTTCACTTCACAGACTTCCTCTCACTGCACTTCACTTCACTCGACTTCCTCCTCCATTGAAATCGACTCAGGTAACGAGGAGGACTTCACCCGTGTTTTTTAAAACATATATCTCTCCTCGCTCACTTCACTCCTCCTTACTGCTAAATCGGTTCCCTTGAAATCCTTCTTACTGCTAAATCGACCGAGGGAACGAGACTAAGGGAACGAAACATTTCTGGAACGACAGATTTCACTGCCCTTGATTCCCAAATCTTATGCAAATCGAAGAGAGATCGTGCTCTCACAAGCCCTAGGTCCAGAAATTCGAAGCAGAGATCGTGGCCCTTGAAAATCGAGTTCAGAAATTTGAACGGAGAGTTCGTGACCCTTGAAAATTGTATTCTTCACAAATTGGGGAAGCTCTCAGAGTAATGCCTCACTTTCCTTTTACCTTCTTCTTCATTCCTGTTTTTTTTTTTTTTTAAATTTAAGTTCTTTTGTTGTTAATAGAAGTAAAAGGATTTGATATTTTCAACTTAGCGTGCATTACCTGAATACATGTATTATTTGTGAAAATGTTTGACAACTCTGTTGATATTCATGAAGTATCAGTAAAGTAGTAAAGTAGTTGGCATAAAGATTACCTGAAAATGTTATCATCTAATGTTTGACTACTCTGGTTAGTGTCTTCCTAGAAGATAGTAAAGTAGTTGGCATAAAGATTTCCTTTTTTTTGTTTTGGTATGTGTCTGTGAAAAGAATCAAGCTTTATTTTGTAAGTCTAACTTCAAGTTGCTGTAAATTTCTATTTGTCCAGGTGTAAATACAATGGATGACATGACACATGAAATAGGGAGTTGCGGGGATAATGTAGATATGAATTTGGAAATAGAAATGGATGGGGATGACTCGAGTGGAGAGGGGTTGAATGTGAATAATACTAATACTGTTGTCTACTTATCCATGATAAAGATGAGTTTACACCTAAGCACGGGTCAAGAATTTCAAACATTAGATGATATTCACACGTTTTACAATACATATGCAATGCATCTTTGGATTTAGTGTACGAAAGTTTAATGGAAAAAAAGGTAGTAGCAAGTGTACCGAGATTTATAGGAAGGAGACGTGTGTTCTAAGCGAGGAAAGGGCAAACTATTAGCCAGATGTAGTTGTAAAGAGAAAGCGTGGCTTCTACAAAAAAAGAAGGTTGTGGTGCAAAAATTATAGTAGTAAAGAGAAATGACTTGTACATAATTACTAAAATTAAGGAGGGTCATTGTCATCCACTGTCAACTCCACATAAGAGGCATTTGTTACGATCGCATCGTAATGTGTCAAGTGCCCAAAAATCATTGTCTCAGCAACTTGGCACAGTGAATATACCACAATACCAACAATACAATTTTCTTGCAGTGCAGACAGGTGGTATTGAAAATATTGGTTGCACGAAACGAGATTTATATAACTTTGAAAGAGACAAGCGCAATGACTTGAAGGGACATGATGGGGATATGTTGAATGAGTACTGTAAGACCCCAACTTATTATTAATGAAATTTAATTTTCTCTATTTATTATTTTGAAATAGTAAGGGTTGATTTGATTAATGTGGATAGTTAGGGTAAAATACATAAATATTTCAAAATAAGCAAGTGGTTATAAAATATTCATTGTTGTGGGAATATTCGTTTGGTCGTGGAATATTAAATCTTTGTGGGAATATTAAATATTTACGGCCTTGACCATGTGTGGGCCCTATAACTAAAGCGATTGGATGAAGAAAGCGACAAATATAAGTGGTTTAAAAAATAGCACAGTAGTTATTACCAAATTAATCATTGTTAAAATACTCGGTGGTTAAAACACGGTAGCACACCAGTATTGCACCAATTATTGATTCTTACGTAAGAAGGCACTACTTAATAATGGTTACGATAATTCTTTGTTCAAATATTTTATTGATTTAATAATTCTTTGCGTTGATATTTTATATTGCTATTGTTTCAATAATTGTCATTACAAGATTTTTCATTATCGAAGCTAATAATTCATATTATCCGAATAATATTATTAGATAACATTATTGGCAATGTCTAGAAAGTTCATCTAAGGAGAGGTTTGGTACCTAATAATTGCGGCGCCGAAGAAGGAGAAATTCTTATTGGAAAGCCCCCTCTTCCTCGAAGCGCTTGGTTGTCGATATTGTGATTCTGTAATATTATTTGTGAATAATTAATTATTGATTTATATGATGAGGAAAATATTGATTTTTATGTGGATATAGATGGAGAAATTTTTTAATGTGACAATTGTTGAAAATTAAAATTTTATCTTTTTACGATAAAATAATTCATTTAAATATATTATTATATTTTTAATAATAAAATAATGGTGATATTTTTACAACGAATGTGGGATATATGAGTATCTGAGGAAGAAGAGTATTTTTGTTGCAATAAATGTTTAAAACATGTTAAACATGTCTGGTGGACCCCATTTATTATTTGAAATTTGATTATACTTTATAAAATCGCTTGTTTATGGATTTGGTACCAATTTCATTTGGAATTTGGAAAAACTTTCTTACGCAAAGTTGTAGAGAATTGAATTTCCTATAAAAAAAAGCGAGATTGAATTTTCTGATAAAAGGGCTATTTATTGTGAATTATTGAAGTTAGGAAGCTCAAAATAATTGATTTTGGAAGTTTTAATTATTATTTTAAAGAAAAAGCGTTTTTTTTGTATTTAAGTGGGCTAACATGTGATATTAATTGCTGAAATCAGATCTTCAAAGATGGGCTAAGGAAATTTATAATATATATTAATATTTTATTAAATTTTACGCTTTGTGTTCTAAACATTTTCCTATAAATAGGGTCTTAGGTTAGAATTAAAAATCACACCGTAAAGCGAAGTTTTCTCTCTATATTATCGAGCGTATTCTTGTGAGTATTTTGAGTATACTTTGAGTATTGTTAGGCGGTCTGAAGTTCCTTCAAAGACTATATACTAGATTCCAATTTAGAAATACTAATCTTTCGAGGTAAGGGATATTATTTTTTTTCGTAATGATATTATTTCTTCAATATCATTATGTTGAAATATTGATCCAAGTTTTTATCAAATTTGGAACTTTTGGTGTCTGAGTTCTTATTCACGATACTCAAGACTATTTCACGATATCGACACTTATTCACGAATATCGTGACTATTCATCGAAAAATGAAAAATTTTCTTTTTTAAGTCAAAATATCTATTCGGATACTAGCTTTGATTGTATCCATGTTTTGATCATTCTTGAATTTTACACCATTGTGATTATTTTTGAGGTATTTTTGGACGTGGATAAAACAAAGTACTTAATCCTTAATCCTTAATCATCATCATTTTGTTTCTTTGGATTCGTTTCTTTAAAAAAAAATTCATCATCTTGAGTCTTAAATGATGATATTATGGAATATCTTTGGCTGTAGTGTAAAGATGAATGATTTAGAAGAATATCTTTGGCCCGTAGTAAAAAGATGAGCAGTGTTTAGATGAACATGACGGTGATGAATATCTTTGGCTGTAGGCAAAAAGATGAATATTTGATTCAGATATATATATTGGTTGATGTTACGGGATAAAAGATAGACGATGAACTTTTAAATTCATATATAGAAGATAGTAGTTTGCATTCTCTACTTAACTCTTCTAATGAATTATTATTTCCGCTGCGAATATTGATTTAAAATTTGTTGTCTATTGTATTCTATTAGATTTTTCCCTGTTGAAGACTAACGATAATTTGTTGTATATTATCTTAGTTATAATATTCTTTACTGGGCTAGTTGAGCTCACCCTTTTCCTTTTTGTTCCATTTTTTTCTCGTGAGGGCGAGAATATAGCGTATGCAGTCGGGGTATGGAATGAAGGTTCTAGAGAGAGTTGTTTAGTAGTCCTCACCATTTTTGTAAAATAATGTATCAATAAATGTGATGAGGATTTATTTGAGTATAGATATTGTCTAGAAGATAATATTTGTATTCAAACTCGCGATTTTTCTTGTTGTAATAATAAAGTTGTAGTTGTTTACGTACCATGTATTAACAACTCGAATGGGTGATGTATACCTATTTTGGAGGCATCATGGTTGGTTGGTATCGAGCTTAGGGATATGATCTCTGCGGAGATCGGGAAATAGAACTTGGAGGGAGGCGAGTAAATCCCTTCGCCATCGTGTCCTACCTAAGCTTATTTGTTAGTTGGTTAGTATATAGGATATTATGTGATATATTGATTTCCTTAATTAACCCTTGTTTTATGACATGATTTGAGAATGTCGATCGAGAATATTAACAATGGAAATGAGACCGTGGAGACGCTCTGTACTCACCAACGAAGAAGCGTGCAACAGTGGCAATGTTCCTCCCGTGAACAACAACCACCGAAGCAGATGATGAACGAGGGGATGTTTAGAAGCTTTTTGCGATTCACGCAAAAATCGACGAGGGAGACTCGTGTTCAAAATGAGGAGGAAATGATAAGAATTCATGGGTTATCACAAACCAAGCGATTCAAAGAGTTGGGACCACCGAATTTAAGGAAAGCCAGATCCGATCATGGCGAAATATGGGTCAAGCAAATTACCAAGATATTCGATGTCTTGGGATGCACGGAGGAACAGAAGGTTCCATTCGCCACCTTTATGTTAGTGGCGAAGGCGAGACTCATCGGTGGGAGTCTATGAAGCGTACCCATTCAACAAGACTCAACATGTCTTGGGAGACGTTTGAAACTATTTAATGACAAATACTTTCCGAAAGTGTTCGTCGTATAAGAAGAAGTGGAGTTCATCGATTAGAACAAAACAACACGACGGTGTCTCAAAGACGAGGCAAAGTTTGCGAGAGTTATCCGTGTTTGCACCTCATTTGGTGGAGAATGAGGAACGTATGACGCGGATGTTTCGAGAGGTTTGAAACTTCGGCATCGACAATATCTCATTTTCATAAATTTTTCTCTATTCGGGATGTTGTTATGCAGGCTCAATTGTTAGAAGCGAGATAACGAGTATGTTCAACCGAAGGACCATAACCGAGGATCGTACGAGAGATAGCGATCAATGTAATAATGATAACGGCGGAGAAAAGAAACAGACCCGGACAAAATGGTAACCACTTTGGTGGTAATAATGGCCATGAAAATAGAAGAAGCGAAGTGGGAGGAGATTTTAAAAGAGGAGATTTAACAACGACCATATGAAGAGGCAGCGGTCTTGCAAAGAATCGGTTCTAAGGGAGGAGAACGACCACGGTCCATTATATGCTACAAATGCCTTAAAAAGAGGACATATCACCAAACCGCCCACAACAGTTCAAGGTATGCTATAATGTGGAAAGGAAAGACATATATTTCGAGATTAGACGCAGAAGCGAAACCTAGTTCAATGAGGGACGGTGACTCAAAAGATCGTCCCGAGAAAAGTCAAAGTCAACGATTCCGGGAAGGCGTTTGTTTTGGATCGGTCAAAATGCGAGAACCCAAACGAGGTGATCACGGGTAAGCTATTTATAAATTCTTGCGAAGTTTATACCTTACTTGATACCAGGTGCTACCCATTCATTTATCTCTCCTGCATGTGCTCAACGCGTTTAAACTTGACTCAGGAGAAATTAGACTTTGACCTATCTGTGGAAACTCCGTTAGAGAAACTTTCATCACATCCATTTGTTTATAAATCTTGTTTGATTCAAGTTGGCACCATCACCTTACCGTTGACCTTATCTCTTTAAAGATACTTGCTTTTGATGTGATTTTAGGATTGATTGGTTAACTACTCATCATGCCAAAATTGATTGTTTTCGTAAGGTTGTTAGTTTTATATTCCTAACCAAACTGTTGTATTTAATTCAAGCAACTAAACCATTAAAATCAATCAACATCATATCTAATCATAAAGCTATTCGTTTATTGAAAAGCGGATGTCAAGCTTTCTTAGCCCATGTTATGGATTTGAATAAAGACACGCCAAATTTGAATAATATTCTGTTGTTATTGACTTTCCGACGATTTCAGAAGAACTTCCTGCCTACCCCCAAAACGTGAAGTTGAATTCTTTATTGATCTTGAACTGTACAAAGCCCATTTCTAAAACCCATATCGAATGGCTCCTATTGAACTTCGGGAGTTAAAGGTCCAACTACTGTGGAATTGTTGGACATCGGTTTCATTCGCCCCAAGTACATCTCCATGGGGTGCTCTGTTTTATTCGTAAAAAAGAGAAAGACGGAGTATGCGACTTTTGTATTGATTATCGGGAATTGAACCATGTCACCATCAAGAATAGGTATCCTCTACCTCGTATTGATGACTGTTTGACCGATTCTGAGAGGGGCACAATTCTTTTCAAAATCGATCTTCGATTCGGATATCATCGGTGAAGATTAGAACCGAGGATATTCCAAAGACGCGCTTTAGAACTCCGAGACGGGCATTATGAATTCTTAGTCATGTCTTCGGATTGACTAATGCTCCTGCGGCTTTCATGGATATGATGAACCGAGTATTCAAGGAATATTTGGATCGGTTTGTTGTTGTCTTTATTGATGACATCCTCATATATTCCAAAAGTCGTGAAGATCATGAGCACCATTTGAATTTGGTACTCCAAAGGCTTCGTGAAAACAAACTATATGCCAAATTGAAGAAATGCGAGTTCGGCAGGAAGTAGCATTTCTTGGGCACGTCAGTGTCAAAACATGGAGTATCCGTGGACCCAATGAAGATTGAAGCAATACAAAGTTGGGAGCAACAGAAGTCGGTGGATCAAGTACGTAGCTTTCGGGTCTACAATTTGGTTATTATCGGAGATTCGTGGAAGGGTTTTCTCGAATCGCTACTCCATTAACTCAGCTAACTCGGAAGGATACACAATTCGTTTGGAGCGAAGAATGCGAGAAGAGTTTCCAAGAGCTTAAGAGGAGACTTATTTTAAGACTGTTTCTAACAATACCATCCGGTTCGGATGGATTTGTTATCTCTGACGATGCTTGTGCAAAGGGTTAGGATGTGTTCTCATGCAACGTGGGAAAGCCATAGCCTATGCCTCGCGACAACTTAAAGAATATGAGAGGAATTATCCTACTCATGATCTAGAGTTGGCAGTAGTCGTTTTCGCGCTAAAGATATGGAGACATTATCTATATGGGGAGAAAGTGGAGATATATTCAGACCATAAAAGCCTTAAATATTTCTTCACTCAAAAAGAACTCAACATGCGGCGACGACGTTGGCTTGAGCTATTGAAAGACTACGACCACACTATTCAATACCATCACCGAAAAGCGAACGTGGTAGGTGACGCGTTGAGTAGAAGATCATATGCGAGAACGAGTGCGATGATGTCAAGTATACGTATAGAGCCAACTTTAATAGAAAAAGTTAAGGTCGCTTTCAAGCCATGAACTTGAAATGATGCGTATGATGAGAAGAAAGTACAAGAAGGAGCTATTTTGGGCGAGAATTGATGAAGAAGGAATACTTGAGTCCACTCTAGACTTTGTGTTCTAACGACTACGATTTGAAGTACAAGATTATGATGGAGGCACACAATACACCATTTGCAATCCATCTGGAAGTACTAAAATGTATCGTGATCTTGACATACATTTTGGTGGAACAATATGAAGAGAGAGATTGCAAAGTTTATCTCAATGTGTTTAACTTGTCAACGTGTAAAGGTGGAGCATCTAGTACCTAAGGGTCCGTTGCAACCACTTGAGATTCGAAATGGAAGTGGGAACACATTACCATGGATTTCGATTTTACGGGTCTTCCTACGGTTTCTCAAGGCATCAATGTTATTTCGGTTATTGTTGATAGATTAACCAAGTCTCGCTCATTTCTTCGCGTCACGGAGACTTATTCCTTGAACGTCTTGCTAGTATGTACGTGAATGAGATTTTGAGGTTGCATGGCATGCCAAGATCCATAGTTTGGATCGTGACCCAAGATTCACTTCAAGATTTTGGGTTAGCTTACAGAAAAAGCTATGGGCGCGGATTTGCGATTTAGTTCTAAGATACCATCCCCAAACGGACGGACAATCGAGAGAACTATTCAAACTCTTGAAGATCTATGAAGACTCGTGTCCTAGACTTCAAGGCGGTTGGGATAAGTATTTACCATTGGTGGAATTCTCCTACAACAACAGTTATCGTGCAAGTATAGGTGTGGCTCCATTCAAGCATTATATGGACGAAAATGTCGTTCTCAATATGTTGGGATGAGGTGGGTGAAGCAACATTGTTGGGACCCGAAGTTAAGACGCGATATGACCGAAAAGATCCAAATGATTCGACAACGATATAAACCAAGCACAAGATCGACAAAAGAGTTATGCGGATCTTCATCGAAAGGACGTGGAATTTAGTATAGGGGATCATGTATTGTTGTGAGTTGCTCCATGGAAGGAGTTACAAGATTTGGGAAGAGAGGAAAACTCAATCCACGATTTATTGGTCCATTTCAAATTCTTGACCGAGTAGGAAATGTAGCCTATAGACTCGCGTTACCTCCAGAGTATGTCTCGTGTTCATAATGTGTTTCACATATCCGTATTTCGTAAATATGTGAAAGACCAGAACCACGTTATAGAGTTAGAACCAGGATGAGATAATAGAAGACTTAACGTATGAGGAGGTACTGTCAAGATCTTGGATAGGAAGGAGCATGTCCTACGCATGAAAGGTCATACCACAAGTTAAAGTTTTTGTGGAGGAATCATGCTTTATAGAGAAAATGACACGGGAATTAGAAATGGAAATGAAAGCGAGGTATCCTCACCTTTTGAAACACAGTCGTCACGTCAATTTCGAGGACGAAATTTCATAAGGAGGGAGGTTGTAAGACCCCAACTTATTATTAATGAAATTTAATTTTCTATTTATTATTTTGAAATAGTAAGGGTTGATTTGATTAATGTGGATAGTTAGGGGGTAAAATACATAAATATTTCAAAATAAGCAAGTGGTTATAAAATATTCATTGTTGTTGGGAATATTCGTTTGGTCGTGGAATATTAAATCTTGTCGGGGATATATTAAATCTGACGGTAGCGACGTGTGTGTGGGCCCCATGTGAAAGCGATTGGATGAAGAAAACGATAAATATAAGTGGTTTAAAAATAACTCACAGAAGTTATTACCAATTATTGTTAAAATACTAAATTGGTTAAAACACGATGCTACACGATGATCGCACCAATTATTGATTCTTACGTTAAGAAAAGGTCATAAGACCCCAAACTTTTATAAATAAAGATGAATTTTTCTATAAATATTATTTTTGAATATTATGGAATAAATTTGATATAATGTTATAGTTGTGGGTAATATTTATAAATTTTGCAAAGTATGCAAGTTGTTATAAAATATTCGTTTGGTGGGAATATTCTTTTGTTAGGGAATATTCGTACAATGGCTCAATCATTGGTGGACCCTACAATGTAATTATTATCGGATTGAGAAAACGACAAAAATATTTTTTATAAAAATAACTACGGAGGTGTTCTGAATTAAAAGCTGTTGAACTACCCGGTGGTAAAAGTACGATGAATACGCGTGAGTCAGATAAGAAAGACACTAAGTATTGATTATTGATGCTTACGTGAGAAGTCACTCATTTGTGCTCAATTATTGCTTCTGATGAATTCACTTGATCATATCTCTTATATTATTGATTCAATTATTGTCACAAGATCATCGTCATATAATATGTTATAGTATTAAATCAATAATTGAGACGACAAGTTATAAATGATTAATAATTGTTGAAAGATTAAATATGTGTTGATGAAAAAAATGATTTGTGGTAAGTTTGATTATTTTATGGGGGCTCATATGTCATCATCTAAGAGTCTCTTCATCGATAGTATTTACCTTCGTCAATAAGTAATTACCTTCGTCGATAGTAATTACCCTTGTGAATAGTATTTACCTTCATTAATAAGTAATTACCTTCGTCGATAGTAATTACCCTTGTGAATAGTATTTACCTTCACAATAGTATTTACCTTCGTTAATAGTAATTACCTTTACCAGACGTCGAACCACTTGTCGTTTCACATTACTGAGCGTCGAACCACTTGTCGCTTCACATTACAAAGGCCAAACCAATTCGTCAAGCCACTTGCCTTTTCACTAAGGTGCTTAAGCTAGAAATCTTCTATAAATAGAGGCCTAGGGCTTCATTATTTTCACTTAATTCATTCAAGCTATAGAGAGAGAAAGTATAGAGAATAAGAGAAAGAAGAAGAAGAGTATTTTGTTACTACACCGCGAGATTCAATCTCCTACCAAATGTAAGGGTGTTATTCTTTCTTATTCATGAAGAGGCATTGTTATTCCATTGCTTATTATTTTGTTGGAATAACTTTGATACGCTGATTTACCTATACTTGGTGACATTCTTCTATGATTACATTGGAACATCACATTCATGTGTTTTACACCGGACCGGTTCATCTTTATTATTCTCGTTGGAACATCGTCATGCGTGTGTTTTACATCGGACTGGTTCCGTCTTATTATTATTCTGTTGGAACATCCATGCATGTGTTTTACAGGACTGGTTCCGTCTTTATTATTTACGTTGGAATATCCTATCATGTGTTTTACACCGGATCCGGTTCCATCTTTATTATTCTCGTTGGAACATCCCGCCGGTGTGAATTTCACTTAATTGGTTCCGTTATTTATTATTACATTGGAATAACTCATGCATGCATGATCTCATCGCATGCATGGTGATTTCTTTTGTTATTCCATTCTTTATTATACCCAATTGGTTAAAACTTTGACTTCTATACTCCATGAAATTAGTGGAATATCCTTCGATATTTGCGTTTCATCCAAAGATCTTTCACGGAAATATTCTTCTGATCATTCTTGAATTTTACTCTACAAAACAGTATCATATTGATAATTTGGACGTTAATAATTCTTGGATAAAATAATTCTTGAACTTGTTTTATTGAATTCTTATATCATTGTCATCATCCTCATGTTTATATTTTTTTAAAGTCATCTGTGGCCTGTAGTGCATAGATGGACTTGGTATGATTATGACCAGAGACTATTCGGTGTAATCATGATCGTAATGTTACAAATGATGTGGTAAAAATCCTCAGTGGCCGTAGTGCATTGATGGACAGTTGTTGGCATGATCATGACCATTAATGAATACACAAATATTCTTGGCCCGTAGTGCATGAATAATTGTGGTCGTGATACTAAAGAATATCCTGGTCAGTAGTGCGGGGGTGATTCGATGATGTGAAATATTTATTAAAGTCGAGTCTCAAAATTTATAATGATGATGAAAAACATTTTAAAACCTAAAAGATAGTAGACTTTATTTTCTACTTGACTCTTTTAAATGGATTGATATTCAGCTCACAGCATTAAACCGGTTGTCATTGTATTTTATCGGTTTAACATTATTGAAGACTATTGATAATTTATTCGCATTATCTTAGTCATAATATTTCTTCTTGGGCTAGTTGAGCTCACCCTTTCTTTCACCGTTCTCTTGTGAAATGATAATATAGCCGACGCAGTCTGGGAAACAGTGATGGTCCCGAAGATAGCATTAGTAGTCCTCACTATTCGTAAAATAGTGTGATAATAATTGTAATGAGGACTTTTTGTTTGAGTTTGTATAATATCTAGTAGGCGATATTTGTATTTAAACTCACGATTTATGTCGTATTGCATACTGACGAGTTATGTTAATAAGTTGTATTTAAATTACGTACCATGTAAGTGTCACCCAAGATGGGTGATGTATACCTAATTTTGGGGGCGCCACGGTTGGTATCGAGCTTAGGATATGATCCTCGCTAAGATGTGAGAATAGTACTAGGAGGGAGAGGCGGGAATACCTTCGCTAGTATGACCTACCTAAGTTTATGTGATATTTTATTGGTTGGTGGGAAGATAGGGATAATTTGTTACACGTCAATTAACTTTTTGTTTTGTGGCAATATCTCGAAAATGACATCGAGAATGTTGAGAATAGCAATGGAGCGCAGTGCGATTGTTGATTCACCACATATCAATAATCGTGATAATGTGCATCGTGAAGGCGACAATCCTCACGTACAAACAACAACACCGACCAAATGACGAATGATCAAATGTTCAGAGGCTTTATGCAATTTATGCAACAATGAAAGTAGAGCGACTCTGCCCAAAACGTGGGGTGGAAACACGGAAAACTCAAGGTCACCGCTAAACAATTTAAGGAGCTGGGACCACCGGAGTTTAAGGGAGAGCAAAACCACTTCGCGGAAGCATGGATAAAGCAGATTACCAAGATATTTGATGTCTTGGGATGCTCCGAGAGCAAAAGGTTCCTTTCACGCTTTTTATGTTGCGGAGGAGGCGGATTCTTGGTAGGAATCGGTCAGAAACGTACTCAACCAAATTTGTCATCAAGATATCTTGGGAGAAGTTCCAGAGTCGTTCAACGACAAATACTTTCCGAAAGTATTCGCCATATGAAGGAGGTGGAGTTTATCAAGTTGGAACAAAACAATATGGCCGACCGTCGCAATACGAGGCAAAATTTGCGGAGTTATCACGGTTGCGTCCACTTGGTGGATAATGAAGAGAGAATGGCGCGAATGTTTTTAAGAGGTTTGAAGCTGGGAGATACGTCAACATCTTATTTCTCATAAACCGTGTTTGTATTGAGATGTTGTAAATAGGGCTCGATTAGTGGAGCGCGATAATGAGTCAACGCAACTAAAGAGAGGCGGTAGGTAAAATTATAATACCGGCGAGAATAGTCATCGGCGGTGACAACAAGCGTGGAGGGAATCAACGGGCGGATATGGTAACCACTTCCGGTGGTAATCGAGGCCAAAACAATAAGAATGGACATTTCAAGAAAAGGAGATTCAACAATGATGGAAAGACGTCTACCCAAAGACCCATTGTTAAGGAAGGAGAAAGACCACCTATCATATGCTTCAAATGCGGAGGAGAGGGACACATCGATCCAAACTGCGTCATGCCAGTCAAAAGCGTATGTTATAATTGTGGAAGAGAAGGTCACTTAGCTCGATTTTGTCATTTAGAGAAGACAAATTCACTAGGATGGAGGCACCAAAGGCCATCCGAAAATTTAAACCTAGGTAGGTCAAGGGAGAGCATTTGTTGTGACCTCCCAAAGAGCAAGGAATCCGAATGAGGTCATCACGGGTAAAGCTTATCATAAACTCTAATGAAGTCTATACTTTATTTGATAAGGTTCTACCCATTCTTTTATTTCTCCTACTTGCGCTCATCGATTAAATTTGACTCAGAGAAATTAGACTTTGACTTATCTGTGGAAACTCCGTTGGGAGAAACCTTCATTACATCCACTGTTTATAAGTCTTGTTTGGTTCAAATCGGTACCCTCACATTACCTGTCGATCTTATTTCATTAAAAATACTTGCATTTGACGTGATTCTAGGGATTGATTGGTTAACTACTTATCATGCAAAAATTGATTGTTTTCGTAAGGTTGTTAGCTTTCATATTCCTAATCAACCTATTATGCGAATTCAAACGACCAAACCATTAAAATCAATCACGGTCATCTCAAGCCATAAAGCTATTCGTTTATTGAAAAACGGATGTCAAGCTTTCTTAGCTCATGTCACAGATTTAAATAAAAATACGTCAGTTTTAAACGATATTCCTATTGTTAATAAATTTCCTGACGTATTCCCCGAAGAACTTCCTGGCCTACCCCCAGAGCGTGAAATTGAATTTTGTATCGACCTTGAACCCGGTACAAAACCTATTTCCAAAGCCCCATATCGAATGGCTCCTATTGAACTTCAGGAGTTAAAGACCCAACTGCAGGAATTGTTAGACATTGGCTTTATTCGTCCTAGTACTTCTCCTTGGGGTGCTCCTGTTCTATTCGTGAAGAAGAAAGATGGGAGTATGCGACTTTGTATTGATTATCGGGAGTTGAATCACGTCACCATCAAAAATAGGTATCCATTGCCACGTATTGATGACCTGTTTGACCAGTTGCAAGGAGCCAAATTCTTTTCAAAGATTGATCTTCGTTCCAGATATCACCAATTGAAGATTAGAATCGCTGACATTCCAAAGACGGCTTTCAGAACTCGGTACGGGCATTATGAATTCCTAGTCATGTCCTTTGGATTGACTAATGCTCCTGCTGCCTTCATGGATATGATGAACCGAGTATTCAAGGAATATTTAGATCACTTTGTGGTCGTCTTTATTGATGACATCCTTATTTATTCCAAAAGCCGTGAAGATCATGAGCAACACTTGAGGCTGACACTCCAAAAGCTTCGTGAATATAAGCTTTATGCCAAGTTGAAGAAATGCGAGTTCTGGCTTGAAGAAGTAGCATTCCTTGGGCACGTGGTATCAAGTCATGGAATATCTGTTGACCAAAGAAAGATTGAAGCTATTCAAAGTGGGAACAACCTAAATCGATGATCAAGTATCGTAGCTTTCTCGGTTTATTTGGTTATTATCGGAGATTCGTGGAAGGATTTTCTTGAATCGCTATTCCATTGACTCGGTGACTCGGAAAGATACAAAGTTCGGTTGGAGGCGAAGAATGTGAGAAAAGTTTTCAAGAACTCAAGAGAGACTTATTTCAAAGACTGCTCGACAATACCATCTGGCTCGGAGGATTTGTCATCTACATGATGCTTGAAGCAAAGGGTTGGGATGTGTTCTCATGCAACATGGAAAAGTAATAGTTTATGCCTCGCGACAACTCAAAGAATATGAGAGGAATTATCCTACTCATGATCTAGAGTTAGCGGTGTTGTCTTTGCACTTAAAATTTGGAGGCATTACTTGTATGGGGAGAAAGTGGAGATCTTTACGGATCATAAAAGCCTCAAATATTTCTTCACTCAAAAAGGAACTCAACATGCGATAAACGACGTTGGCTTGAATCATTGAAAGATTATGATCATACCATCCAATACCATCCTCGAAAAGCGAACGTGGTAGGTGACGCATTGAGTAGAAAATCATATGCAAGTACGAAAAGTGCGATATTGTCAACGAAAGGCCCATTTTGTGTGACTTGCAAAGGATGGAGATAGAATTAAAGACTCAGGGGACGCGTGTGATGATAAAGCGAGTATACGAGTAGAAGCGACTTTAATTGATAAAGTTAAAAGCCGCCAAGCTACGGACACGGAGCCGATGCATTATGAGGAAGAAAGTGCAAGAAGGTGCTATCTTAAGCAAGAATCGATGAAGAAGGAATACTTGAGTCAACTCCGGACTTTGTGTTCTAACGACCACGATTTAAAGTATAATATCATGATGGAGGCACACAACACACCATTTGCAATCCATCTCAGGAGTACCAAAATGTATCATGATATTCGATCATACATTTTGGTGGAGCAATACGAAAGAGAGATAGCATTTGTTTATCTCAAGGTGTCTAACTTGTCAACGAGTTAAAAGCGGAGCATCAAGTACCAAAAGGTCCATTGCAACCACTTGAAATTCCAGAATGGAAGTGGGAGCACATTACCATGGATTTCGTTCTCGGTCTTCCTAAGGTTTCTCAAGGCATTGATGCGATTTGGGTCATTGTTGATAGGTTGACCAAGTCCGCTCATTTCTTACCGATCGAGAAACTTATACACTTGAACGTCTTGCTCGTATGTACATAAACGAGATTGTAAGATCGCATGGTATCGGTATCCATAGTTTCTGATCGAGACCCAAGATTCACTTCACGATTTTGGGTTAGTTTGCAAAAAGCTATGGGCACAGACTTACGATTTAGTTTGGCATATCATCCTCAGACGGACGGACAGTCAGAGAGGAATTCAAACTCTTGAAGATCTATTAAGAGACTCGTGTCCTTGATTTCAAGGGAGTTGGGACAAGTTCTTACCATTGGTGGAGTTTTCCTACAACAACAGCTTATCAAGCAAGTATTGGCATGGCTCCATTCGAGCGGCGTTGTATGGAAGAAAGTGTCGTTCTCCAAGATTTGGGATGAGGTGGGTGAAGCAACGTTGTTGGGACCGGGAGTTGGTACGTATGACTACGGAAAAAGATTCAAACGATCCGACAACGTATAAAAACCTCACAAAATCGATAAAAGAGTTATCCGATCTTCATCGAAAGGACGTGGAATTCGATATAGGAGATCATGTGTTGTTAAGAGTTGCTCCATGGAAAGGAGTTACAAGATTTGGAAAGAGAGAAAACTTAACCCTCGATTCATCGGTCCATTTTAATCCTCGATCGAGTAGGAGCCGGGCCTATAGACTCGCTTTTTCTGTGAAATGTCTCGTGTTCATAACGTTTTTCACATATCTATGTTACGTAAATATGTGAAAGACCCGAACCATATTATTGAAGTTAGAACCGGACGAAATAAGCGGAATATTTGACGTATGAAGAGGTTCCTATTCAAATTTTGGATAAGAAGGAACATATTCTACGCTCCAAGGTTATCCCTCAAGTCAAAGTTTTGTGGAGGAACCACGATGTTGAGGAAATGACTTGGGAGTTAGAATCGAAATGAAATCAAGGTATCCTTACCTCTTCGACATACCAGTGTAATACCACTAATTTCGAGGGCGAAATTTCATAAGAAGGGAGGTTGTAAGACCCAACTTTTATAAATAAAGATGAATTTTCTATAAATATTATTTTTGAATATTATGGAATAAATTTGATATAATGTTATAGTTGTGGGTAATATTTATAAATTTTGCAAAGTATGCAAGTTGTTATAAAATATTCGTTTGGTGGGGAATATTCTTTTGTTAGGGAATATTAAATACAATGGCTCAATCATTGGTGGACCCCACAATGTAATTATTATCGGATTGAGAAAATGACAAAAATATTTTATAAAAATAACGACGGAGGTGTTACAATTAAAACCATTGAACTACCCGGTGGTAAAAGTACGAGAATCTGGCGTAGTTGCATAAGTAGCATTACGGTATTGATTATTGACGCTTACGTGAGAAGTCACTCAATTGTGCTCAATTATTGCTACTGAAGAATCACTTGATCATATCTCTTATATTATTGATTCAATTATTGTCACGAGATCATCGTATAATATGTTATAGTATTAAATCAATAATTGAGACGACAAGTTATAAATGATTAATAATTGTTGAAAGATTAAATATGTGTTGATGAAAAAAATGATTTGTGGTAAGTTTGATTATTTTATGGGGGCTCTATATGTCATCATCTAAGAGTCTCTTCGTCAATAGTATTTACCTTCATCAATAGTAATTACCTTCGTCATGATAATTACCCTTGTGAATAGTATTTACCTTCGTCGATAGTAATTACCTTCGTCGATAAGTAATTACCCTTGTGAATAGTATTTACCTTCATCAATAGTATTTACCTTCGTTAATAGTAATTACCTTTACCAGACGTCGAACCACTTGTCGTTTCACATTACAAAGCGTCGAACCACTTGTCGTTTCACATTACGGTGTGTCAAACCCGGTCGTCAAACCACTTGCCTTTTCACACTTAAGTCTTTAAGCTAGAAATCTTCTATAAATAGAGGCCTAGGGCTTCATTATTTTTCACTTAATTCATTCAAGCTATAGAGAGAAAGTATAGAGAATAAAGGAGAAAGAAGAAGAGTATTTTGTTACTACATTCTTTGCGAGATTCAATCTCCTACCAAATGTAAGGGGTGTTATTCTTTTCTTTATTCATGAAGAGAATCATTGTTATTCCATTGCTTATTATTTTGTTGGAATAACTTTGTATCATGCGGTTTACCTATACTTGGTGACATTCTTCTATGATTCATTGGAACATCCATCTGTCATGTGTTTTACACCGGACTGGTTCCGCTCTTTATTATTATTCTCATTGGAACATCACATGCGTGTGTTTACACCAGGACAGGTTCCGTCTTTCTTTATTATTCTCATTGGAATATCCTATTCGTGTGTTTTACAACGGATCCGGGTTCCATCTTTATTATTCTCATTGGAACATCCTGTCGATTGTGAATTTCACCGACTGGTTCCGTTATTTATTATTCATTGAATAACACATGCATGCGATTCTATCGCATGCATGGTGATTTCTTTTGTTATTCCATTCTTTATTATACCCAATTGGTTAAAACTTTGACTTTATACTCCATGAAATTAGTGGAATATCCTCGATATTTGCGTTTCATCCAAAGATCTTTTCACGGAAATATTCTTCGATCATTCTTGAATTTTACTCTACAAAACAGAGATCATATTGATAATTTGGACGTTAATAATTCTTGGATAAAATAATTCTTGAACTTGTTTTATTGAATTCTTTTATCATTGTCATCATCCTCATGTTTATATTTTTTTTAAAGTCATCTGTGGCACGTAGTGGTAGATGGACTTGGTATGATTATGATGAGAGACTATTCGGTGTAATCATGATCGTAATGTTACAAATGATGTGGTAAAAATCCTCATTGGTCAGTAGTGCATTGATGGATGATTGTTGGCATGATCATGACCATTAATGAATACACAAATATTCTTGGCCGTAGTAGTATGAATAATTGTGGTCGTGATCTTAAAGAATATCCTCGTCAGAAGAGTGCGGGGTGATTCGATGATGTGAAATATTTATTAAAGTTTGAGTCTCAATTTATAATAAATGATGAAAAACATTTTAAAACCTAAAAGATAGTAGATTTTATTTTCTACTTGACTCTTTTAAATGGATCGATATTCACTGTGATTAAACCGGTTGTCTATTGTATTTTATCGGTTTAACATTATTGAAGACTATTGATAATTTATTACGCATTATCTTAGTCATAATATTTCTTACTTGGGCTAGTTGAGCTCACCCTTTCTTCTTTCTCTTTCGTGAAATGATAATATAAATTGGGACGCAGTGGGAAACGAGTGATGGTCTGAAGATAGCATTAGTAGTCCTCACTATTCGTAAAAAAGTGTGATAATAATCGTAATGAGGACTTTTTGTTTGAGTTTGTATAATATCTAGTAGACGATATTTGTATTTAAACTCACGCTTTATGTCGTATTGCATAACCCACGCTGGTTATGTTAATAAGTTGTATTTAAATTACATACCATGTAAGTTAATAACCCAAGATGGGTGATGTATACCTAATTTTGGGGGCGTCACAAAGGCACTACTTAATAATGGTTACGATAATTATCTTTCAAGATATTTTATTAATTTAATAATTCTTTGCATTGATATTTTATATTCTTTGTTGTTTCAATAATTGTCATTTACAAGATTTTTTCATTATCGGCTAATAATTCATATTATCTCGAATAATATTATTAGATAACATTATTGGCAATGTCTAGAAAGTTACATCTAAGGAGAGGTTTGGTCACCTAATTGCCCGCCAATAAGGAGAAATTCTTATTGGAAAGCCCTCTCCCAAGAACCGCACGGTTGTCAATATTGTGATTACGTAATATTATTTGTGAATAATTAATTATTGATTCATATGATGAGGAAAATATTGATTTTTATGTGGATATAGATGGAGAAAATTTTAATGTGACAATTGTTGAAAATTGAAAATTTATCTTTTACGATAAAATAATTCATTTAAATATATTATTATATTTTAATAATATAATAATGGTGATATTTTTACAACGAATGTGGGATATATGAGTATCTACGAGGAAGAAGAGTATTTTTGTTGCAATAAATGTTTAAAACATGTTAAACATGTCATTGGATCCCATTTATCGATCGAAATTTGATTATAGCTTTGTAAAATCACCCGTTTGTGGATTTTGGTCAATTTACATTTGGAATTTGGAAAACTTTTTTCTGCAAAGTTGTAGAGAATTGAATTTCCTATAAAAAGTCGCGAGATTCGAATTTTTCGATGATAAAGGGCTATTTATTGTGAATTATTGAAGTTCAAGTCTTCAAATAATTGATTTTGGAAGTTTTAATTATTATTTTAAAGAAAAACGTTTTTTGCATTTAAGTAGGCTAACATGTGATATTAATTGCTAAAATCAGATCTTCAAAGATGGGCTAAGGAAATTTATAATATATATTAATATTTTATTAAATTTTCGCTTTAGTGTTCTAAGCATTTTCCTATAAATAGGTGCTTGGGTTAGAATTGAAAATCACACCGTAAATCAAGTTTTCTCTTTATATTATCGGCGTATTCTTGTGAGTATTTTGAGTATACTTTGAGTATTGTTAGACGGCGAGTAAGTTCCCTTCAAAGACTATACCCCAGTATTCCAAATTAGAAGTACTAATCTTTCGAGGTAAGGGATATTATTTTTTCAGAATGATATTATTTTTCAATATCATTATGTTGAAATATTGATCTGAAGTTTTATCAAATTTGGAACTTTTGGTGTCTGAGTTCTTATTCACGTATACTGCCTTATTCACGATATCGACACTATTCACGAATACTTCAGACTATTCATCAAAAATGAAAAATTTTCTTTTCGTCCAAAATATCTATTCGGATACTAGCTTTGATTGTATCCATGTTTTGATCATTCATGAATTTTACACCTCGTGATTATTTTTGAGGTATTTTTGGACGTGGATAAAACAAAGTACGAATCCTTAATCCTTAATCATTGTCATTTTGTTTCCTTTGGATTCGTTTCTTTAAAAATATTTTTCATCATCTTGATCTTAAATGATGATATTATGGAATATCTTTGGATGCGTAGTGCAAAGATGAATGATTTCTGAAGAATATCTTTGCCCGTAGTAAAAGATGAAATGTGTGTTTAGATGAACATGATTAATGATGAATATCTTTGGCACAGTAGTGCAAAGATGAATATTTGATTCAGGATATATATTGGTTGATGTTCTGAGGATAAAAGATAGAGCGATGAACTTTTAAATTCATATATAGAAGATAGTAGTTTGCATTCTCTACTTAACTCTTCTAATGAATTATTATTTCATTGCGAATATTGATTTAAAATTTGTTGTCTATTGTATTCTATTAGATTTTTCCTGTTGAAGACTAACGATAATTTGTTGTATATTATCTTAGTTATAATATTCTTTCTTGGGCTAGTTGAGCTCACCCTTTTCCTTTTTGTTCCATTTTTCTTCTCGGAGGCGAGAATATAGCGAGTACGAGTTGGGGTATGGAATGAAGGTTCTAGAGAGAGTTGTTTAGTAGTGCTCACCATTTTGTAAAATAATGTATCAATAAATGTGATGAGGATTTATTTGAGTATAGATATTATCTAGAAGATAATATTTGTATTCAAACTCACAGCTTTCTTGTTGTAATAATAAAGTTGTAGTTGTTTCTGTACCATGTATTGACAACTAAGAATGGGTGATGTATACCTATTTTGGGGGCGTCACAAGTACTTACAGTTAGAACAACAAAAGAATCCTTCATTCACCTTCACAATTGACACAGGTGATGAAAATCTGATCACTCGTTGTTTTTGGGCCGATGCCACTTCTAGACGGGCTTATGGATTTTATGGTGATGTTGTCATTTTTGATACCACGTACAATACTAATCGTTACGTAATGATATTTGCACCACTAATGGGGGTTAATAATCATGGTCAAACTACGGTATTTAGTTGTGCTTTCTTAAGTGATGAGACCATAGCTAGTTTTGAATGGCTTTTCAAGTGTTTTTTGGAAGCAATGCCAGGCGATGAACCTAAGATGATTATCACCGATCAGGATCCGGCTATGACAAATGCCATTGCACAGATTCTTTCCAATACATTTCATAGGTATTGTAGTTGGCACATATTGACCAAATTCTCAGAGAAGATTGACTCAGTCAAATACAGTGCTTATTATAAAGAGTTTTCATATTGCATTTGGAATTCGGAGACTGTGGAAGATTTTGACTCTACTTGGGTAGCGTTAATGGAGAAAAGTGGGTTGAATGCTAATAAATGGCTACAATCAATGTATGACATCCGTTGTAGATGGGTACCCATACATGTGAATCATGTTTTCTCAGCCGGCATGTCAAGTAGCCAACGAGCGGAGAGTTGTCATTCATTTTTTAAAAATTTTATTTCTAAAAGGAATTCTTTAGTGGATTTTATGATTCAATTTGGTCGGGGCCTTCAACATCAACGACACAATGAGTTGGTTTCGGATAAAAAAGATTTGGTTGAGAGGCCGAGAATGAAATATCGTCATGACTTCTTAGTTCAAATGGTTGACATTTATACACACACTATATATTATAAATTTGAAGAAGAGTTGTATGAGAGCTTGAATTATAGGTTTGAACTTATGACGGAGGATGTCAATCACCGTGTATATATAAGATTTGAGAAGGAATGTCGACCAAGTTTAAAGTAAGAGAAATTCAGTATGACAACTCTTTGGATTATGCAACATGTACCTGCAAAAAGTTTGAGAGCTTGGGAATCCTATGTCGACATGTGATAGCTTATTTGCATAAGTATCATGATCTTGACAAATTGCATACAAAATATATTTTGAAAAGGTGGACAAAAGGAGCAAAATCAAGTGGTGTAGTTGACGAGAATGGTGTGGAGATAAAAGATGACAAACCATACTTACTCTTGCGGAGTCAGTTGATTCAACAATCTCTAGAGATGATTGATAATGCTCTCACAAATGAAGAAGCCACACATGTTTAAAAGGAATGTTTCGATAGAGATTATGAAAAGATCAAGAAAATACTTGGGAATAGTGGTTCCAAACGAACCATAGAAATGGAGTTTGGTGGAATGAGTGCATCCAAGTCAGTTAACATGACTGGGACTTATGAACACAATTACATTGAGCCGAACCAAGTGCGTGCAAAAGGGTGTGGCAAAAGACTGAAGGGTGACAAAGAAAGGGCTTTGGGGAAAACAAAAAATCCCAAAGGGAGACATTGTCATGGATGTAGCCAAGTTGGTGTCACACACGACAAAAGAAACTGTCCGGTGCTTAATAATCGGTAAACATTCATGCTTGTTGCTACTTTTGCATTTGTTTATAATTGACTTTGCTATTAGTTTAAATTTGACTTTGATATTTGTGCAAAATATAGGATTGGAGAATCAAATGTTGATGCTATTCAGGACATAAGTTTAGATGATGAATGTGATTCACCCACAGGTGGAACTAAGATTGCTATAACAACACTTGTATAACTCACTTTGCTATTAATCAAGTGGATTTTTTTTGTGCAGAGGGTCCTTCAGGAACATGAAGAATTCAGGACTTTGTTATTTCATGGTATCTCACTTCAATACATGTCTTTTTCCCAGGTGTTTAAATTCTTTTCCCATGTGTTTAACAGACTTTGAATTCAGGACTTTGTTGCATTGTTTATTGGTATAGCAATCTTAGTTCTCCCAAAAGATGTATATTTTCCTGCATTGTTTATTGGTATAGCAATCTCACAGAAAAGATATGCAGAACTTTGCTTAACTTTGCAGAACTAGAGTCATGGACTTAATTTCTTATATTTCTCCAAGAAAAGGTATGCAGAACTTTGCTGCATTTTTTATCCAGGACAATTGATTCTACAATTGATTCTTATATTAGTCATGGACAATTGATTCTGCAAGCAAAGTTATGCAGGACTTTGCTGTATTTTTTATTGGTATTCAAGTGTTATTAGTATTATTCATTTCAGTTTGTCACGAATCTGTATCTGTAATATCTGTAATAGTGACTAATATTCTTTATAACTAATATCTGTAATATTGACTAATATCTGTAATAGTGACTAATATTCTGCATAACTCATTTCAGTGTTGCTCTTCTATGCGAGAAGTTTTCTAAGAATCAGAAATTCACACTTGCGAGAAGTTCACACTTGGAGATGTGAATAGTCAGAAATTAGTAGACAAGGGAGCATGATCAAAGAAACATGAAGAAACATAAGTTTGATGTAACAGTGATATGCACTATATGTAACAGTGATCATGAAGAAACGTGATCAGTAATGTTTTAGTACCATATGTTTCAGTATTAGTTATTTAATTTTGGTGTAACAGTGATATGAACTATATGCACAATTTTGATGTAACAGTGATATGCAGTATTACATACTTTGTGCTCAAGTTCATAAACTTTGTGCTCAAGTTCATTGCAAAGTTTTGCCAAGTTCATAAACTGTGTAATGTGTAACAGGTGTCCAGCCATACAAACCATAAACAAAGTATGGCCAATCACATACTTTGTGCTCAAGTTCATTACACAAACTGTTTAGTTCATTGCACAAACTGTTTATTAGATAATCAAAAGAGACATGGCACACCACAAGTTCATTGCACAAAAAGAGTTCCCTTTGGCAGTATAAAACAGAACATTCATTTAATTCTAAAACAGAACATTACAATCAAATTATAATTCCTTTAATCATAAAACAGAACATTCCTTTAACATAACATTCCTTCAACAGAACATTACAATCAAGGATCTTCTTTAACAGAACATTACAACGTTACAATCAATTCATTACATCTCCCAAATTATAATTACAAATGTTTCCTAGTTAAGCATCTTCTTGGACAGAGATGGTTCCAAAGAAATTCCAAAGTAGCAAAATCACCGAAACCCACATGATTATCAAGTAAATCCTATGTTTGCGTCTAACAATTTGAACTTCATTTTCAAGAGCCTTCAACTTCCTCAACAAACCAGGAATCACTTGAATGACTCTCGGCTGCATCGGAAGATCATACCACATGAAATACCCGCAACCATGAGGTTGTCAAAAAAGATATTTTTTGAGAACAAACTTCATATCAAAGGAAATTGTATATAAATTACTTACTCTTGCAGTTTAACATCCATAAAATCGACGACCAGGATTCAAATCAGTCCAAGAAGTTATCAACATAGCCGGGCGATGACAATGACAGTGGTTAACTATGGCCATTTAAGTTGACTCTTTCCAGTGTTGAGATGTGGTGCATGCAACATAATCAAAATAAATCAAGTTAATAAGTTAACAGAACTTATATAGAAGATGATTAATAAGTTGCAAGTTAATAAGTTAACAGAACTTAATAAGTTAATAAGTTAACAGAACTTAATAAATTAGTAATGGACAATTTTGGGTTTGGGTGGCAAATCTTTGATTTGTGCAGGACTCTCCAGTGGTGGAGCTCTGAAATATTTTATAAGGAATATCAATGCATGCTGCTTTAGACTTGAAACATAAAATCTCTTTTTAATGCAGCAGTACGCAATAATCACACTTGTGTCTTTCTCCTCCTAATTTTCATTTTTGGCTCATTATTGTGATTCTTTAGGTGGGATATACCTCAATAGATTCCTCATATTGACTGCCTAAATCAAAAGATCTTCGAACTCTCACAGCTTGGCCAACAAACCAGACATTGGAGTGTTTTACTTGTTATTTTTTAAAATGATTGGACAACTTCAAAGGCAGTTAACAAAGACAGAGGAAACCATACATTACTCATCAAAGCTGCCAACTACTGAAAGAATTGAGAACCAATTCACAAGATAACAAAGCAATCTGAAAAGCCAATGACTATGACATGACGAAAATAAAGATAATTCATCACTTTGAGAACACAAATACATTTTATGATCCAAAAAAGGTTATTAAACTACAAGATGTCCTCCTGATTGATGCTAAACAAAAGAGGTCATCCTTTAACAAAACCCAATTGTTTTATGTAAGCAACTACATACATGTAGAGAAAGTCCAACTCTGAAAAGGAGAAAAAAGAGAGACGAGGATAGATAAAATTGTAAGGGCTTACCCAATCGAACGGAGATTGCGATTCTAGGGCTCGGCCTTCAGTCGATTTCGCAGTAATCGCGTTTCTAGAGCTTGTCCCTGCTTGGCTTTCTCTCTTGCAGTAATCGTAATGGAGGAGGAACTCGTTCACTTCATTCGATTTTGAGAGCTGAGTGATGAGGAGGAAGTCTTGCTTCAGTCGTAACTGGATTTTGAGAGGTGAGCGAGGTGAGCGAGGAGAGAGATATAACAAAACACCGGTTTTAAAAAGAATGCTCTTTAAGGGAGTATTGCTCTTTAGGGAGAATGCTTTAGAACCGGCCCGTATATATATATATATATATATATATATATATATATATATATATATATATATGTCCGGTACCGGACGTTAGCGCGGTAACGTGTATTTTTTTTTATTATTCACAATTATCAGAATAATAAATAAAAAATAATAGAGAAAATTTGAACAAAAAACTGTTAAAAAAATATATTTTTTATTAAAAAAATACTGTAATTATGGTACGTCCAGTACATTTTGTACCGGACCCCCCCTCCACCCATATATATATAGAAGAAGAATAGAAGAGAGAAAAATAGATCATCACCCATCCGAGAAAATGGTATTAACCATTATGTTCATAGTTGCTTGTATATCGGAAGAAGTAAGAATACCATAGTGAAAAATATAAAAATTTATCAATATACATTTTATTTTATCTATTACTTTATAACAAAATAGAATTTAAAGCAAATATACATTTTATCGTTATTATACTAGACTATAATATTTGATTTATAAACTAAGTAATACAAATGTAGATGACTCTATCTAATAAAATATCAATAGTCAATAATATTATAGAAATTATTAAGATATCCTTTTATCACATATTTCAACTTGTCATGTGCGTTATTCTTTGTACTATATACTAAATTATATTTTTTTAACCTTTAAGTTTATTTCATTTTACATATTACATTTTATAATTCAAAACGTTATTATATCTCAAATGGTCAACATTTAGAAAAGTCAGCACATAATACCCCGATCCAAGAATTCATTATTAAAAGTGCAAAATTCGTCCTTAACCCTCACTTTTAACGACAAATTTTGAGTAGGGAGTGTCATGTGCTGACTTTTTTAAAGGTTAAAATGCAAAATGTAATATTTTAAATTATAGGATACAATATAAAAAATAGGAAAAACTTGCCATTAACAATACAATGATAGTTCAAACTTGTCAATGAACTGGAGTCCAAGGATGAGTTTTAGTACCGCAAAGTTGCTTGACTTCAAGATGGTACTAAATTATTGATCCTGCAACCCCCATATTTTCAAGTTTTATGTTTAAAAGTGAACAAACTTAAATAATACATAACTTCAATCATTTATAATCCTCGTTAATCTCAAATTTACAAACATAATTTTTTTTAAAAAGTAAAGAATAATACAAATTTAAAGTCGTCATTTTTTCCCATTTTATTAATTCACAAGCAGTGTGCAAGAAATTATAATTTTTTAATTATTATCCTTTTTATCACTGCTTAAAATTTTCCATGCGGTGAAATTGTGATGGAGTAAAATGTTATCCGCTGTTGATTGATACTACTATTAGATAGCTCTAGAAGTTTCTTCAATAAAAATCTTGACCAGCGGAAAATATCGGCATTCTTAAAATAGTAAGCCGAAAATATCAACATTCTTAACATTGTACTCCATAGGTTTATTTTACACGTGTAGCAACCTAAATAAAATTCTCGAACATTCCGGATTTCCTATCACAACTCTTCTCATGTCACACAATGCAATTCTCGATAAACCGACTTTCTTCATCTCCGCATATAAGTAAATAACGTGCCTGCATTCATAACAGCAATATTTTGGCGCCTCAACACTAGAATAGCTGGATTAGAATCCCAACCCAAATCAGAAATTGTAGAATAAAAAAAAAAAACAATTTGATTTGTTCTGTTTTTTGTCAGTGAATACAAAAATGGTTAGGGATTCCGTTGAGGGTACTTCAACATCTAGTTATTATACAGTTCTTGGCATTCCTATTGACTCTTCTCCTCATGATATTCGCCATGCCTATCGTAAGCTTGCTATGGTAATTGAGTTTCTTTAGCAAAATTTCTGGTTTTGTCTCGTTTCATTTTTTTTCTACAAGTCTGTCTAATTCGGTAACTTAACCCTTTGTTTTTGTATGGTCTAACTTCTAATTGTTTATGTTACTACTTTTTATTTATGCAAAAATATATATATATATATATATATATATATATATATATATATATGAAATTATGCCAAGTGTATTCTTAGATTTTTTAATTTTTTTTCTTGATGCAGCAATGGCATCCGGATAAATGGGCGAAAAGCCCTTCACAGCTGGGTGAGGCTAAGCTTAAATTTCAACAAATTCAAGAAGCTTATTCAGGTATACTTAAAAATCATTTGGGTTTTCTGTTGCAAAGGATTTAGCAGCTTTATGTTTGTATTTATCTCTTAAACGGGCTGTTTTGGATAATTTATGTAATATTTGCAGTACTATCAGATCAGAGTAAGAGAACAATGTACGATGCAGGCTTCTATGACCCTGATGAAGAATACGACGACGTGGGTTTTTACATTCGTGTTTCTTAATTATAAGTGTTCTTCTTCTATGCTTTCTAATAACTGCTTCATATTTCCCTTTTCAGGGCTTTGCTGATTTTCTACAGGAAATGACATCTCTTATGCACAAAAATAGGAGAGAGGTACGTCTGTTATTAATTTCCTAAAATTCTCATGTTTAATCTCATTCATAACATGTTTGCATAGTCTGGCTGCTCTTTTGCCGTCTTGCCCAGCATCACAATTAAATTTTATTTAGCCGATGAAATAGTACCTTAAGAATTTAGGTGCTGTGACTGTGATGCTAAAGCCTTGAGATTCAGGATGACAAGATTTGTACCCAAAAAAGCTAATATAACGAGTGGGAAATGTTGGTTATGCTCCAAAATCTTATGGTTTTTTAAAGTTCCATATTAATTTGGTTTAGGAGCTCTCACAGTGCATATTAATCTTGTTGTTATAGGGCTAAGAACTTGGTTGAGGAAATAGGGATGAACACGGCCACATGAGACGACGACTAAGGAATTAAATTTAAGCCGAGAAGTTTGGTTCTCCGGACTTTCGATACGGAAAACTTTAGTTGCATGTGTCTGTAGCGATCTGCCATGTGAAGTGCCGATCCGGTGGATTGTGCTTTCTTGGTGCCACTCACTTTTTTTGGCAAAATTCCTAATTTCGTTTTATACTAAGTCTAGCTGCTAATGCCCTAGCCGTTTCATCCCTTAAATTCCCAAACGGAAACCTTATTTATGTTTATGCCTAGCCGTTTCATCCCTTAAATTCCCAAACGGAAACCTTATTTATGTTTATGTTTTCTATAACTCCAACGTAAACTCAACTTAATGCCGATATTCTTTTTTACCGTTTTGTTCCCAACGGTACGTTCTTATTCTTGTATATATGTTGCTTCAGTTCTTCACAGAAAATATACAATTGGCTTTAGTTCTTCACAGAAAATATACCATACACGTGATAAATATATACTCATTCTGAGTCTTCTTCTCATCGATATACTCATTAAGCGCTCGTCAGGCAATCCACAAAGACAGTCCATAGCCTTCTTTCATGAAAGTACACGCAATCAAAGGCTTCTTGATTGAATCTCGGAGAGTGAACGCCATTGGAGCTCAACTGCATGCAAGGTTTCTAACCAAATGAGGCGGAATCACTTTTAGGGACGATAGCTTTTCTACGCCTCGGCCTCTTTTCATATAATGACTAAGTTCTAATTTTGTTCGCCTATTAATCTTGTTAATATGCGCTTTCTTTTCCGCTTTATTTCTCCAACAATCTAAAAAGTGATTACATTATTAACAAGATGATGAAATCGCCTTAGACTTATCTAAAATTAGGCGCTTTGATGGTACTAATTTTAGCGATGAATGCGAAGACATTATTTTATTTGGAAACCATGAACTTAGAATATGTGTTGTATGAGGATGCTCCTGCTGTTACTGTTAATGATATTACTCCTGCTGCTATTGAAATTGTTGAAAAGTTTGATTCTGATAAATCTGCAAAAAGAGACTATGTTAAGGATAATCGTACGTGTCGTCGATATTTGTTACACTATTTGTCTAATTCTCTGTTTGAGATATATTATCCGTATGAAAGTGCTAAGAAGATTTGGGAAGCTTTAAAATCTAAGCATGCGGTTGAAAACTCTGGACTTAAGAAATGTGTTGCGTCAAAATTTCTAGATTTTAAGATGCAAGATGGGAAATCTGTTATAGATCAAGTTCATACATACCAAACAATTGTGGGGGAAGTCATTGGGGAAGGAATGAAAATATGCGAGAATTTCCAAGTTGCTGTACTTATCGAAAAATTACCACCCTCGTGGAAAAATTATAAGATGAACCTCAAACATGAAACTAAAGATTTCACTATGCAGGAATTAGTGGCACACATCCATATTGAAGAACAAAACAGGGCTAAAGAAAGGGGAGACGTAGTTCCAACTCATACTGTCAAAGCTAATCTCGTAGAACAAAAGCCACAGTGGAAGAGCCAAAATTATCAGTCCAAAAACTACAAAGGGAAAAATCAAAAATCAATGGGAAGAAAGGATAATAGGTTCAACAATTCCAATCAAATTCAGAAACCTTTATCTTTCACTAAAGGTCCTTGCTTCGTATGTGGCAGACCTGGCCATATTGCTATGAAGTGTCACTTTCGCAAGGGGCAAGATAACAAAAATAATAATTCTCAGCCGAAGCCCCAAGCGAATTTAATTGAATCCGATGATATTATCGTTGCTGTAGTCTCGGAAGTAAACCTTGTTGACAACTTCACAGAATGGGTAGTAGATACCGGGGCCACTAGACACATTTGCGCGGATAGAGACGTAATCCTCAACTACGAAAATGTGACTAATGGAGAAAAGGTCTTTATGGGGGATTCTCGAGCCACCAATGTTGTGGGAAAAGGAAAAGTCTTACTAAAATTAACTTCTGGGAAAACCATTGCCTACAAGATGTACTTCATGTGTGCTCGATATTCGTAGGAATCTTGTGTCCGGGTCTTTGTTGAACAAAGTGGCATTAAATTTGTGTTTGAGTCGATAAACTTGTATTTACTCGTAATGGGGAATTTGTTGGGAAAGGTTTTTGTAATGGGGTTTATTTGTACTTGATGCTTCTTTGAATTGAATAATAAGAATGCTTCTTTTGCTTATATTGTTGAATCTTTGGATATGTGACATGCTAGATTAGGACACGTGAATGTAGCTTCTATTAAAAAGTTGAAACAACTTGAACTTATACCTAATCTTGCAAATCCGAGTTTAACAAATGCGAAATTTGTGTAGAAGCAAAACATGCTAAAAACCTTTTAAAAGTGTTGAAAGACAAACCTGAATTACTTGAGTTAATTCACGTTGACCTGCATTGATTTTAAAAATACTACGAGTAGAAGTGGTAAGAAATATTATATTTCTTTTTTGTGGATGATATGTCTAGATATACTCGAATTTATCTACTTTCCTCTAAAGATGAAGCGGAAGAAATGTTTATTAAATATAAAGCGGAAGTTGAAAATCGTTAGAAAGAAAATTAAAAGACTTAGATCGATCGTGGAGGTGAATATGATTGAGGAAGTCTTAAAAATTTTGTGAATTAAATGGAATAATACATGAAACTTCTCCTCCTTATTCTCCACAATCCAATGGAGTCACAGAAAGAAAAATAGAACACTTAAAGATATGATGAATGCTATGTTAATTAGTTACGGTTTACCTTCTAATATGTGGGGAGAAGCTTCATTTTTACGCAAATCATATTTTAAATAGAGTTCCACATAAAAAGTTAAGACTCACACCATATCATTTATGGAAAAAATATGCACCTAATTTGGGATATCTTAAAAGTGTGAAGTCTAGCTAAAGTAGCTATACCGAATTTAAAAGAAATAAAATTGGACCTAAAACAATGGATTGTATTTTTATTGGATACGCCTCTAATAGTCTTTGCTTATAGATTTTTGGTAATTAAAGATGCAACTAATAATTATCAAAATAATTCAATTTTGGAAACAAAAGATGCGTAATTTTTGAAAATATATTTCAATGAAAATTAGAGATGTGGGCAATCCTTCTTTTAGTGAACCACTTAAAAGGAAAGATAAAGAGCACAGACTGCATCTACTAGAAGTAAAAGACAACGTTTTGAGAAAACTTTTGGTCCAGATTTTATAACCGCTTTCAACTGGCGAAGATGACCCTAAAACTTATGAAGAAGCAATGAAATCTTTTGATGCAAATTTTTGGAAGGATCTTTATTAATAGTGAGCTAGAATCTATTATGTCTAACCATACATGGGAGCTAGTTAATTTTCCTAGATGATGTAAACCTATTGGATGTAAATGGGTGTTGAAAAAGAAGTTAAAAGCTGATGGGTCTATTGATAAATTTAAGGCAAGACTTGTAGCAAAAGGGTTTACTCAAAAGGAAGGTTTTGATTATTTTGACACTTACTCACCGGTGACTAAATTAGCAACTATAAGAATTCTAATTGCTTTGACTTCTATTCATAAATTGATAATCCACCAAATGGACGTTAAAAGCCGCTTTTTTGAATGGAGAGTTAAATGAAGAAATATATATGTGTCAACTGAAGGTTTTGTTGTTCGGTGAAGAACATAAAGTGTGTAGACTTGTAAAATCTTTGTATGGTTCAAACAAGCACCAAAAACAATGGAATGACAAATTTAATAGAACTCTCTTGTCTAATAATTTTGTGACAAATGAATCGATAGTTGTGTCTATAGTAGATTTAATGGAAATTGTGGTGTGATTATTTGTTTATATGTGGATGACTTGCTTATATTTGGTCTCGATGAGAAAGTTGTGAAAACTACTAAAAGAGTTTTTATCTTCTAAATTTGACATGAAAGATTTAGGAGAAGCAGATTTGATTCTTGGCATGAAAATAAATAAACATGCAAATGGTTTAGTTTTATCACGATCTCATTATGTGGAAAATATTCTTAAGAAATTTGATTTCTTTAATGAAGAGCCATTAGAACCCCTTATGACTCTAGTGTGCATTTAAAGAAAAATAAAGGGAATGGTATTGCACAAGTTGAATATGCTAGAATCATTGGTAGTGTAATGTATTTAATGAAGTATGCTCGTCACGATATTGCATATGCCATTAGTAGACTTATGAGATATACACATAATCCTTCACAAGAACATTGGAATGCATTATGCATGACTAATGAGGTATTTAAAAGGAGCAGATTAATGTAGTGTACATTTTCTTCGGGTCATCCTGAGTTTTAGAAGGATATTGTGATGCTAATTGGGTATCTCGATAACGATGAAACAAACTCCACTAGTGGTTATGTGTTTACTTTAAGGTGGAGGAGCTGTTTCTTGGAAATCGCTAAACAAACTTGTCTTTGCTAGATCTACTTATGGAATCTGAATTTATTGCTTTAGAATTGGCGGTATGTAGCGAGTGGATAAGGAATTTATTGGGCCGATATACCATTGTGGTATAAGCCGATTCCATCTATTTCTTTACATTGTGATTCTCAATGCCTATTAGCGGGGCATTGAACCATGTTTATAATGGAAAAGCAGAGAGACACATTCGCTTGAGGCACAATATTATACGAGGGTGATCAAGAATGGAGTTATTTCCATGGAATTTGTAAGGTGCGAAAAGAACTAGCGGATCCGCTTACTAAGGGATTGAATAAAAGGTAGTCCAAGAAGCATCCAGAGGGATGGGATTATTGCCATTATTTTGAGTAAATAATATGTGATGGAAACCCAACCCATGTGATTGGAGATCCCATGAATTGGGTTCAATGGGTAATAACAAGTCATGTAATTATTTAATTATAGCACTACAATTATTTATATCCCTTCTTGTGTGCATGTGGTGCTTACTGACAAATTGTGAAAGGATGAATCGTTTAGATTCTTAATGAAACTCATAGCCCCTAAAGGGTGGTGTATGTCAGTATACACTTGATGGGTTCACCTATATAAAGGTGGAAGTGTGGCAAACTCTCTAGAGCCTTTATGAAAATCTGGGACATGACGCATGGCCTAGAACGCGTCCAACCGCGAACTTGTGTGGATTCAGGATTTAAGATATGTGTGCAAACTCAACTGATTATATAACAGATAATAGGTTCAAGAATATAATTCACCTATAATCTATAATCATGAGTTTGTTCCACTAAGTGTCGATTCAAACCCATAAGGTATCGACGTTATGTATCTAAAATCCATTGCCCTTCTCATTTCTTTTTATTTTTCTCTCTTCGATAATTTTGGATCATGTCGGGGATTGTTGGTTATGCTCCAAAATCTTATGGTTTTTCAAAGTCCCACATTGTCTAGTTTAGGAACTCTCATGGTGCATATTAGTACTTGTTGTTATGGGCTTAGTAACTTGGTTGAGAAATAAGGATGGGCTCGCGCATGTGAGGACCAGCTAAGGAATTGGGCTAAGCGAAGCTTGGTTCTCGGACTTTGATTGAGAAAACCTTAATGCGTGTGTCTTGTAGCGATATGCTTCGCTGCCAGGGGGGGTGCCGATCCGGTGGATTGTGTCATGGTGCACCTGTGTAGCCAGGTAACGTTTTGGTAAAATTCCTAATTTCGTTTTATACCAAGTCTAGCTACTAATGCCCTAGCCGTTTCATCCCTTAAATTCCCAAACGGAAACCTTATTTATGTTTACGTTTTCTATAACTCCAACGTAAACTCAACTTAATGCCGATATTCTCTTTTACCGTTTTGTTCCCAACGGTACGTTCTTATTCTTGTATATATATTGCTTCAGTTCTTCACAGAAAATATACCATACACGCAGTAATATATACTCTGTTACAGTCTTCTTCTCATCATCGATATACTCATTAAGCTGTTCGTTGGGCAATCCACAAAGACGAGTCCATAGCCTTCTTCTTCTCTGCGAAAGTACACGAATCGAAGGCTTCTTCGTTGAAATCTGGAGAGTGAACGCCATTGGAGCTCAACTGCATGCAAGGTTTCTAACCAGTGAGGTGGAATCACTTTTTTAGGACGATGAGCTTTGCTACGCCTCTACCTCTTTCATATATAATGACTAAGTTGCAATTTTATTACTTTATTAATCTTGTTAATCGCTTCTTCTTCTTCTTTCTATTTCTCCAACAGGAAAGACAGAGTCACATAGCGCTTCTCTACTATGCATAATCCTCAACAATGCTGTTAGAATATAGGATCACACATGCACACAAACGATAGAGATAAGAAGAACACAAGAGATTTACGTGGTTCTTCAATTTGGGTACTGCTCGTTGTTTATTGATGACTCTCTTTACATATACGCTTTTTACAACTTTCTGATAGATATATATACCTACTAATCTTATTCCAACCCTACTTCATATTATGGTCAGTTACTTATAATGACCTTTTCAATTAACAACCTAGAAAGTCTCTGTCCGTCGACCGGCGCGGCCCGCGCCGCTCACAGGCAAACCATAGCGTGATCCGCGCTACATGGGCAATAGCTCCTTTAGTACCGGCGCGCCACTTCAAGTTTTACCTCAGCGCGCCCCGCACGCAGTAACTCTGTACCATACCGTGGGGGGCGAACCCTTGCTACCTTCGGTGCAACCCTGATGGACTAGTGTGTCGACTGTTGCAACCCTGATGGACTGAGTTTACAGGGTGATTCAAGCGAATTTATGTTCTATATTTAGATATAGAACATAAATTCGCAATATGTTGGGAATAGGCAGTCCAGTGATTAGAATTTCTCAATTTCGCTTGAATCACCCTGTAAACTCTGAACATGTGAAAGAGTAAATGTTAAATAAGTGTGATCATATCTATTGCTGAGCATGCTTTTTGTACGTGTGTGCTCGCTTGTAGAATGTATATATATGCGTGCGCTTTCAGACTGCTATTGTTAGATAACATTCTATTGGATGCTACTCTGTTCTATTCCATTGTTATTGGTGTCATGATATAATTAATATTATGGAGCTGTTGGCATCTAAAATGATAAACTTTGCATTTTGTTATGGATTTTCGGAGGGAGTAAGAGAGGGGGTTGTCTTGATGATGTCTATCCTGGTGAGACGTGAAAAGAAAAGGATCTTTGCCTGGGAATGCTGCCTGCTTTAAGGAGAAAGGGAGAGGAAAGGTTGGGATTTCTAGTGTGATATGTGGGTTCTCAACAAGAAAATTGGTACCATTTTCTTTCCACTCCCCTTCTCTGAGAATTCTAATGAGTGATAAGCACAGTTTTCTCTAATTTTGCATATTTTGTTTTCACTTGTTCTCATCTAGATGGACACTAAACATTCAAGAATGATTAGTGTTGTGATGTTTGCACCCTTAAAAATCTTTCTGCAGATTGTGAAGAATATTAGGGGTTTTTGGCTGAAAGGATAGGTATTCTGTTGCAGTCGAAAATTGGTATTCTAATTGATTGTTCATAAATGTTTCTGTGCAGGATAAATATTACAGCATGAATGAACTACAAAGTATGTTTTGGGACATGGTCCAAAGTTTTGAGTGGCCTAGTTCCCCTCAGCAGCAGAAAAATTGGTTCAGTTCTCCGCAGCAGCCAGTGTATGAGTCTGCTAGGCGGTTCCCTCTTGATGATTCAAGAAGCTCAAAGAAGGCTCGAAGTGAAACAATATCTGTTTCCGAAAAAGGTTCTCACTTACAGGTATAAGGTTTGGAAATGTATGGGACGAGCCAATTTTACAGATGATAGTCGAGCTTGGAGACTCATGGGGTGACTCATTTTCGTAGATGCGTGGTAGTCCCTAGACTTTTCTTGTTTTGGGAACAGAAGAAAGAAAGGATATGGAGAACCATTAGAAGATCTTAGCAGATCAACTGATAAGAACTTAATTTGAAGTACTGGTGCACGGATTTATGATCAGGATGGACGTTATATACAGTGACATGAATTATAGTCATTTGTGTACTAGTCACATGTGTATATATATGGAATTAGAAGTTGGTTGAAATTTTGGTACTCTCATATTCTGGGTTTTTATGTTTACTTGATTATCTTTGAGAGGCAAAGGGAGCAACACTAAGTTCTTACTATCATGCTTTTGGTTTTGTCGTCTATTGAAACCAAATGTTATTTCATGGGAAAACAAATTTCAAATAAGAATAGTATAGTATTAAAGCAGTTTTTTGTTGGAATTTATTAAAAAATGTCTCACTACAACAAATGGTGACACATTGGGTGGGCATGTGATGTATAGGAGACTGCCCAAGGAGTATTAAAGCATGCATAGTCCAACTCGTTAAGCAGTAGCCTGTCTATATCGTGCAATTAAACAACAAATCTTAATTTCAAAAAATATATAGGTGATACAATTGCAACGACTGTGGGCCTGAAACATGCATGTAACTCAAGCAAAAAAGATGAGAAGTTCATGTCAATAAATAAATGCTGATCAATCAAATTCGGTATAAAGTTAATTTTTTACACATATAATTAATTAATAGGCCGTTAAGAAGAATACCCTTTCACTTTGCTTTGCTTCAAATGAGCAACGCTCTTCTTCATTTTCCACGCACCACCTAATAACGCATTCAATCAATCGAATCAATCCCCCCTACACTTTCTTCTTCTTTTTCTCACTCCAAACCCACCTCACACCACCAAACTAATACATACCACATACATAACTACATACCTACATATATAATTAACCAATATATATATATATATATATATATATATATCAATCAACCTTTGTAAGAGACTTCAATAAACTCCGCATAAAATTAAGATGTCATATTTACTAGCAACTTCCCTCATTATCCTTGCTGTTGCAGCTCTGATAGACGGATTGCAACCAAGAAATCTAGACGAATCCCCCGCTCCACCCAATACTGAAGTCAAGTGCGGCAGTTGCCCGGCTTGCAACAACCCGTGTAACCAAAGTCCTCCTCCACCGCCTCCGCCACCCAAGAAGCCGCCAACGCCAAGCCCGAACTGCCCTCCTCCGCCATTTAATATTTACATACCCGGTCCACCAGGAAATCTATATCCAGTTGACCCATATTTTTCGGGGTCTAGCTGGAGCTCCGTGGTGAGGCTACCACTTTTAATAGGTTGTGGATTCTTGGGCCTGTTGGCTTTTTGGTAAATTTGATCATGGCCTGTGAGAGATTTATATCCCAAGAAAAAGGAGGATTTAATTTTTATGCATATGGGTTATCGAGCTTCAAGGACAAGAAATTAAATCTTTATGGATGGGAAGTTGGGACTTGGGAACATTCAAGTCATATATAAGCATGGTGGTATTATGGCACTACCTTTATCTCAATTTTAAGTGTTTAATTAATAATTAACACTAGTTCGTTTCGATACCACAATCTTATTCTCTTCTCCCTTTTTCCTTAATTTCAATTATGTTGATCTAATCTTAATGAATTGTGAAAAAAATTAAGTGATCAATTTATAATTAGTTTAATTTGATATATATATATATATATATATATATATATATATATATATCGATCCAATTAAATATACAAATGTGAATGAAAATGGAAGAAGTGCATGTGTATGTTTTTAATTGTCAAATATATCTGGTGATATGTGAATATAATGAAAGTTGGTTGTATATGATTTTAATTATTGTATGTATATTCAATTCAATCAATATATAATGCTGATCAATAATTATAAGTACTAGATGAGAGAAAGCTTTGTGTATGTATTATCATCCGCCAGCTTGCTTGCGTTTCCACATCCACCCGTCTCGTTTTAATTGTTTAGTTTGAATGTGAAAATATAAATTTTCTTTCTTTCTTTCTTTCTTTCTTTATTTTCTCTTCTTTCTAATCAGTCTCTGGCCAGCTAGCTTTCCTCTGAGTTGCATATCTTGTAAAAAAGCACATTGTTTCCTGGGGTACTGCACAATTAGTACCACAAAAGAAAGAGAAGAAGAAAAGATCCAAAATTACTATATATATATATATATATATATATAGGATCACGTCCGGACTCTCGGACCTGATTAAAATGCGGACCAATTTTTTTTATTTTTTTTTGTATAGAACTAAAAAAAATTATGGAATTTGAATGTTTTGAATGTGATTTGGATCCGGGAGTCCGGAACTCTCTATATATATATATGCAACTCAACTGATTTGATGTCAGAGTTTGTCAGGACTCAGGAGTAGATGAGATCAATTTTGTTTTCAGTAAATTCCTTTGGACCCTCTCACACTTTGAAACATCCAGAACTAGGCTAGGTTAGGTTAGGTGTCAGCCCATCACTTGTAGGACAACGGTTGGTCGGACGTTGGTTCACCAGAATTAATTACCAAAAGAGATTACTAGCTCCTAATTACTACAAATAATTAGTTGCCGTTATGTGATCTTTAACATAAGCAAAAGTAAATGAACGATTTAGGACTTTGTTTGGAGTAATGTATATTAATACAACCACGAAATTAGAGCAAATCGCAATTAAGCTTTATTATGTCTATAATTTTGGCCACATATTATACTATAGACATAATAAAGCTTATAGACATAATAATTTTGTGGCCACATATAGTACTATTATGCTCACATGTCACAATCAGCTTTAATCGGACATTTGATTTTTAGTTGTGCGTTGTTTTTGTGGAATACATAAGGAGTGTGTTGACAAGAGAATACGTGACGGAGGACGTCGGTCTAAAGCCAATAATGAAAACATTAATTAACTCCAAATTTCCAATCAAGTATTAGTCCTCATTATATATATATATATATATATATATATATATATATATATATATATATATGGGATCCCTTGCTGATGGTGAGTTCTTATGAGGAATCATGCGATATATCTTTTTGGATAGTTGATCGATTTATTAGAAACGAGATTGAGATATATAATCTGCGTAGTGATAAAATTCTCTAGGGTTCTATTTAAATAAGAGGGCTTTACATTTTAACGTATATTATCGGTATAGTTCAACAAAATGAATATTTAATATTAAAATATTTGGTAGTAGTACAAGTTGTCTAAACTTTTCTTACACTACGCATTGATGCTTTATCAGTTTTTAATCAAATATAAAGAGATTGCACAAAATATTAAAATATTAAAATATTTAAAAATATTCCGGCCGAGTACAAGTTGTACCGGCCTATTCCTTTTTTTTTTTTTAACACATTCATGCTTTATCACTTTTTAATCAAATATAAAGAGATTTGCACAAAATTTATTTTGACTTACAAATATAATGTTAAAAATAAATATTATTAATATAAAAATAAATATAATTATATTACATCTTGCATAATTATATAATTATATAAAGATGTAATATAATTATATTTATTTTTATATTAATAATATTTACATCTTTATTACATCTTGCATAATTATAAATAATATAATTATATATCTTTATAATTATATATTTATTATATTTATTTTAATATATTAATATTAAAATAATATTAATATTATATATTTATTTATTTATAATATAATTATATATCTTGCATAATTATATTTATTAATAATATAATTATATATCTTGCATAATTATATTTATTTTTATATTAATAATATTTATTTTAACATTATATAAAGATGTAATATAATTATAACTATGCAAGATGTAATATAATTATAACTATGCAAGATGTAAAAATTATATAATTATATAAAGATGTAATATAATTATATTTATTTTATATTAATAATATTTACATCTTTATTACATCTTGTATAATTATATAATTATATAAAGATGTAATATAATTATATTTATTTTATATTAATAATATTTATTTTTAACATTATATTTGTAAGTGAAAAAATAAATTTTGTGCAATTTGATTAAAAGTGATAAAAATGAATGTGTTAAAAAGAAAAAATAGATAACTTCAGATTTACTTTAATATTTTTAAATATTTTAATATTTTAATATTTTCAGGCAATCTCTTTATATTAATTTCGATAAAGCATTAATGCGTAGGGAAAAGAAAAAAAGAAAACTTTGTATTCTACTTAATATTTTAATATTAAATATTCATTTTGTTGAACTATACGATAATATGTTAAAATGTGGGTCCCTCTTATTTAAATAGAAACCAAGAGAACTTGTCACTATTGCATTAATATATCCCAATCTCACCTTCCAATAAGTCGATCAACTCATTCAAAAAGGGGTGTCAGATAGTTCTCATAAAGAACCCATCGCCATTGAAGGATCCCTATATATATATATATATATATATATATATATATATGTGACGCCTTAAAATTAGTATACATCACCCATCTTGGGTAATCGGATATACGTAGTATGTAATTTAAATACAACTTATTAATATAATCGCAGGTAGTATAATACTTATTATAAAGCTGTGAGTTTGAATACAAATATTGTCTACTAGATATTATACAAACTCAAAAGGAGTCCTCATTACAATTATTATCACACTTTTTTCACGAGAATAGTGAGGGGACTACTAATCTTATCCTCCGGACCATTACTCCGCTTTCCACTCGCGTCAAATTTATATTCTCATTTCCTGAAGAGAACAGTGAAAGAAAGGGTGAGCTCAACTAGCTCAATAAAAAATATTATGACTAAGATAATGCAGAATAAATTATCATTAGCCTACAACAGTGTTAAACTGATAAAATATAATGAACATCAAGTTTAACTACACGGAACCAAAGAATCCATTAAAAAAGTGAGTAGAAAATAAAATCTACTATCTTTTATGATTTAAAAGGTTTTCATCAAATTATAAATTGAGACTCAACTTTAATAAATATTCTACATCATCGAATCACCCCTCGCACTACTGACCCGAGGATATTCTTTAGTATCGCGACCACAATTATTCATGACTACGGGCCAAGAATAGTTGTGTATTAATTAATGGTCATGATCATGCCAACAATTGTCCATCAATGACTACTTAACCACCGAGGATTTTTACCACATCATTTGTAACATTACGGTCATGATTACAAGAATAGTCCCTGGTCAATATAATCATACCAAAGTCCATCTACATGCACTACTGTATGGATGACTTTCAACATAATATAAACATGAGGATGATGACAATGATATAAGAATTCAATAAAAACAAGTTCAAGAATTAATTTATCTAGGAACCAATAACATCTAAATCGACAACACGATCATTGCTTTGTAAAGTAAAATTCAAGAATCTTGAGAAGAATATTTCCATGAAAGGATCTTTGGATGAAGCGCAAATATCGAGGATATTCCACTAATTTCATGGAGTATGAAGTCAAAGTTTTAACCAAATGGGTATAATAAAGAATGGAATAACAAAAGAAATCACCACGCATGCGGTACTTTGCAGATGTATGTGTTATTCCAACAGAAATAATAATAACGGAACTGGTCGGTGAAATTCACAACCGCAAGCGGGATGTTCCAACAGAATAATAAAGATGGAACGAGATGGGTGTAAAACACATGATAGGATATTCCAATGAGAATGATAAAAGGCGGAACCCGGTCCGGTGTAAAACACTTTGACAGGATGTTCCAACAGAATAATAAAGCGGAACCGGTCGGTGTAAAACACATGACGAGGATGTTCCAAATGAATAATAAAAAGGCGAATAATAGAAAAATGTCACCAAGTATAGGGTAATCCACATTATCTGAGTTATTCCAATGTAATAAATAAGAATGGAATAACATAAGATTTCACCAAGTATAGGGTATGCCACTTTTACGAGTTATTCAATGTAATAATAAAGAATGGAATAAATGAAGTTCTCTTTATGAATAAGAAAGAATAACACCCCTTACTTACAGTACAACAAATAATATTCCCTACCTAGAAGAACTGAATATTGGCAATGTGAAGTAGCGAATACTTTTCTTCTTTCTCTCTATAGTTTCTCTCTACAGAGTTTCGGTGAATTCGTAAGAAATAATGAAGGAATGAGCTTTCTATTTATAGAAAAAGCGGGGTGGCTCTTGGCCTTAACGAAGGTCAAAATAACTCTTGGTAATATTGAAGAGACAACTACTATTTTTTGCGAAGGGTAATTAACCCTGGAACAGAAAGAAGCGATTAACTCTTGGTAATAATGAAGGGACAACTCTTATTTGTGAAGGGTAATTACTATGGATTTGAAGGTAATTACTATTGACAAAGGTAAATACTATTGACGAAGGTAAATACTATTGACGAAGGTAATTACTATTCACAAAGGTAATTACTATTGACAAAGGTAAATACTATGAAGAAGGTAATTACTATTGACGAAGAGACTCTTAGATGATGACATATAGCCCCCCCCATAAAATAATCAAACTTACCACAAACGTCCTCATAATGAATTTCTTTATATACATCAAGGATTGAATAAATATTACCACAAATCATTTTATTTTTAATCAACACATTTTCAATTTTTCAACAATTATTAATCATTTATAACTTGTCGTCTCAATTAATAATATAACATATTATCTGATGATAATCTTTGTGACAATAATTGAATCAATAATATAAGAGATATGATGCAAGAATTATCGTAGCAATAATTGAGTATAGCTAAGTGACTTCTCGTGTAAGCATCAATAATCAATACCTGGTGTGCTACTTACGCAACCACGCGTATTCGTACTTTTACCACCGGGTAGTTCAACAGTTTTAATCAGTAAACTTCCACCAGTTATTTTTATAGAAAGATAATTTTATCGTTTTCTAACTACTGACAATACTTCCGTTGTGGAGTCCAATTAATGATTCGAAGTCGTCGTCTGAATATTCCCAGATAAAAGAATATTCCCAGGCCAAACGTAATATTTTATAACAACTTGCTTACTTTGCAAAATTTATAAATATTACCCACAACTATAACATTATATCAAATTTATTCCATAATATTCAAAAATAATATTTATAGAAAATTCATCTTTATTTATAAAAGCTGGGGTCTTACAATATATATATATATATATATATGGGGACGAGTCTATAGTCAACGTTAACGTTATCAATTTAAGATTATCCTTACAATACATCGTGAGTGTCCATCCGATTATTTAACTGTTTAATAGAGGTTCCGTCCGCAATTTAGTTTCTAATATTCCGCAGTTTAATATTGCGAATAGAGCAAATGTCCAAAATACTCTCTTTATGAAAATCTATCATCCGCAATATTAAACTGCGGACGCTAAGTATTTTTAGCCAATTGAAAAACGACATCGTTTTTTTTATTTTAGTTTTCAGTGATTCACAATCGTATAGTGAATCAAGGAAATCATAGATTATTTGGCATTCACAATTTAATACTGCGGAGTTTAGAAAAGTAAAAAAAATGAATTTGGTCAATACGACGTAATTGGTCAATTGGTTTGCCATACTTAGCGCCCACAGTTTAATACTGCATACGATACTTATTTAAAAACGACATCGTTTTTCAATTGGCTAAAAATACTTAGTGTCCGCAGTTTAATATTGCGGTCGATAGACTTTCACAAAGAGGGTATTTTGGATATTTGTTACGTCAACAATATTAAATTACGGAATACTAAAAACTAAATTGCGAACGTGACCTCTATTAAATCGTTAGATCATCGAATGGATGCTCACGATGTATTGTAAAAATAACCTTAAATTGACAACGTTAACTATGAGAATCGGTCTCATATATATATATATATATATATATATATATATATATATATATATATATATATATATATAGTAATTTTGGATCTTGAACTTATTTTATTGGATTCTTATAGCATTATTTTCATCCTCATGCTTATATTATGTTGAAAATCATCTATGGCGTTTGTAAGATAGATGGACTTAAGTATGATTATGACTGGGATTAATCGGTATAATCTTGGTAGTAATGTTACAAATGATGTGGTAAAAGTCCTCATTGACCCGTAGTGCATTGATGGGACGGTTGTTGGCATGATCATGACCATTGATGAATACACGAATATCCTCGCCCGTGAAGTGCATGGATAATTTATGGTTGTGATATTAATGAATATCCTCGCCGTAGTCTGCGAGGATGATGTGGATTATTTATTAAGTTAGATACTCAAATGATAAAAGTGATGAAAAAACTTTTAAATCATAAAAGATAGTAGATTTTATTCTCTATTTGACTCTTTTAATGGATTGCTTGTTCCGCTGCAGTTTAATATTGCGATCGATATACTTTCACAAAGAGAGTATTTTGAACATTTGTCACATAAACAGTATTAAACTACGGAATACTAAAAATTAAATTGCGAACGTGACCTCTATTAAACCGTTAGATCATCGAATGGATGCTCACGATGTATTGTAAAGATAACCTTAAATTGACAACGTTAACTATATAGAGTCGGTCTCAATATATATATATATATATATATATATATATATATATATATATATATATATATATATATATATCATGTCTCGTGCTTATTCACAACTCCACCCTACCCACCATTATATATATGCATGTCTAATGAAGTTATGAAAAATTATGAAACGTAAAATCTTTTACATTTAAGCCTTAATGATCACTAAATTGATACACCTTGAAACTGGGGATTGAAAAATTTAGGGCAAGAATTAGTATATACCCATAATATATGATGTTTTAGAGTTGTGTACAAGAATTAAAAAAATGATTGTATAACATTAAATATAGTATTAATTATCTATAATACTCTTTATTATATACTTATCTCATTCTCTCTCATCTGTAACATTTTTCCATGAGAGGTAATTTTGAAAAAATTGTGGCTAATTCTCCTAGATTATATAAAATATTAAATAATTTTAGAAAAATGAAATCATCTACACCATCACATCATATATTATGGGACGAATGAAGTATATGTTTTGGCCACAATTTTTTCCCCTTGGTTCTTTTATTATTGTGGATATATTGGATGAGATTTGGATTTGGCTTTCGCAATCCATAATTAAAATAGAACACGACTATAAACCAGGTAGAGGAACAATTTGTTATATTTTCTCACTCGTATTCGATTACTGATTTGTATTAATTTATGTTATCAAAGCTATAACAAAAACAAGATCCAAGATGGGTTTGGAGTTCAAAATTTAAGTGCTTCCCAATTTGAATTCTAACCAAACAATATGTGCTAAAATATTTGTTCATAAAGTACAAACAAGTAATTAATTATATATACTCATTTCCGGCCCCTTTTCTTATGGACTACATACATTTCATAAGAAGATCCAGTCCTACAACCGAATATGAGTAGTACGACTCAAAATCTTAGAATCCGAGTTTTGTTCTCTTCTTATTTCTTTGTGACACACACATGCTATGTTTCAATTGAAGAAATAGAGTGCAATGAATTAGGCAGTTAGTTAAGTCAGTATGTCAGTATTAGTATAAAGGTATATTAGTCATTGTATTAGCAACAGTCAGGTCATTACTGTCTTTTTGTTACAAGGTTATCAAAGCCTTTTTCTTCTATTTTCTGTTAAAACAAATTCTAGCTTGAGAATGGAGCATGTGCTCTCAATTGCTGAGATGATAGTGAGGAGAGTATTTGTATTGGATCGAATATACATTTTTGGATATGATGAATGAAATACAATCTTTTCTCTCTATATTTGCTCTTTCTTCTTCCCTACTCTAACTTCTCTACTCTGATCCCTCTTTTTTCTGTCTCTTTCCCTGAATTACCTTAATAATATCAAGTTATGTACCTCCAATTCATTACAATTGGTATTAGAGCCTTAGAACCTACATCCATGTCCACCAACAACTAATGATTGAGTAATTTGGAGTCACAGGTCTAAAAGCAAACCACGAATATACAGCAGTTGCATACACAGTTGCTCGAATCAATTTCTACACTGCAACAGGATTTTGATATGAAACTGGAGTAGCTAATAAAGAATTTTGTGGTACTCCTAGCTCAACGAGTGCAGTAGAAGGACCCCACTCAACCAGGTTCCTCAACTTCACCATTAGGTTCAATTTTTGGCCCTTATGAGCCCCCCTAAGCCAGATAAGTTTGATGATATCTTCAAGACTGTTAAGTTTGAATTTTCAAAATTTGATGGGGAGAACCCTAGGTCATGTATTAGAAAATGTAACAAGTTATTCTCACATCATATATGGTACCTGAACCTCAAAAAGTGTATCTGACTACATTAAGTTTGGAAGGAGAGACTGAACTATGGAATTCAGGATTTGTGCAGGAAGGGCCAAAGCTGACATGGGAAGGGTTAATAAAGGAGATCATTGTCAGATTCAGTCCAGAAGCTAGTGATAATCCCATAGGGGAACTAAAGAAATTGCAATAGACAGGGTCAATTGATGAGTATAGAAAAAGTTTGAGGAATTTAGGGGTTGAGCTTTGGCTAGAAACTCTAGTCTTAATGAAGATTTTTTCATGGATTATTTTATGGGAGGACTGAAGTTGAAAATACAGTTGGGAGTTCAGGAACTTAAACTAAAAACTCTCAAGGAGATGATGAGACTGTTTAGAGTAGAAGGCTAAATTGGATGCCTGGCTCAAAAAAGGAGCAGGATGTTTAATAAGCCTATTAGTAATTCCACTTATCCCAAAGTTATGCCTGTAACACAACCCAAACCTTTTGTCATGGTCAGTGGGGAAACTGTGAAGTCACTACCTATAAAGGGTCTGAATAGGGAACAAATTAATGAGAAAAAAAGGAAGGGATTGTGTTTCTCATGTGATGAACCATTTGTGAGAGGTCACATATGTAAGAAGCCACAATTATACATGATACTGCCTTCAATTGGAAATGGCTCAGAACTTGAAGAAACTGAATCATGTGAAGAAACAGAAAATGGGGTATTATTAGAGGAATGCGAGGGACAAGAGGCCCAAATCACCTTATATGCTTTTTTAGACCATAAGACTAATAATACAGTGGAAAATTTTTGAGAATTTTAGTGGATAGTGGCAGTACCCACAACTTATTAGATCCTTGGGCAATTAAGAGGATTAAGGCTCCACTACAAGAGTCCACTTCTACTACTATGACTGTTGTAGAAGGGTTTAAGGTCACTAGTCACCAATCTTGTTCCCAACTATTCTGGTCCATACAAGGGGAGGAGTTTCAGACTGATTTCAAAATACTACCATTAGGAGGTATAAATGCAGTTATGGGGGTCCAGTGGTTAAAACTATTTAACCCAGTCACTTTTGACTTCCATTATCTATAGTTGACCATAAAAAAAGGGGAAAGGGCTATTATTCTATAGGGTGAACCTGATCAAGTACCTCCAGCTATTCAATACATGAACCCTGGTGAGTGTAAAAGGGTATTAAACTCAGTAACCCATGGTTATTTTGGCTATTTGTTTGGTATATGTACCAAGGAGGGGAAGAGAATCTAGTTATGGTAAGGGACCAGGGTGATGATAAAGAGAAACCTGACACTGACTCCACAGATGAAAAATGACACCTGATGAATAAACTGTTGCAAGATTTTTCTGAAATTTTTCAAGAACCAAAGGGACTGCCCCCATCCAGACACTAGGACCATCATATAGAGTTAAAAGAAGGTAGTCAGTCAGTGAACCTCAGACCTTATAGGCACTCTTATGTTCAAAAGGAGGAGATAAAGAGGATTGTCAAAGAAAATGTTGCAGAATGAAATAATCCAATCTAGTAATAGTCCTTATGCTTTCCCAATCCTTTTAATAAAGAAACATAATGGTACCTGGAGAATGTGCATAGATTACAGAGCCCTCAACACTATGACAGTGAAGGACAAATTCCCCATTCTAACAATTAATGAATTGCTTGATGAACTACATGGTTCCAACTAGTATTCTAAATTGGATTTAAGGTCTGGATGCCATCAGATCAGGGTCAACAAAGAAGATATACCAAAATCACCCTTTAGGAATCACAATGGCTACTTTGAGTTGCTAGTGATGCCATTTGGGTTTACTAATGCCCCAGTCACCTTCCGGTCACTAATGAATCAAATATTTTAGCCATATCTAAGAAAATTCATACGGGTATTGTGAGACTCCAAATTTTATGAATAAAGATTTAAATTTTTTGAAATATTTTTTTGAATATTATGGTGTGGATTTGATATAATGTTATAGTTGTGGGTAATATTTATAAATTTTGCAAAGTATGCAAGTTGTTATATAATATTCGATTGGTCGGTGGGAATATTCTTTTTGTCGGGAAATATCTCATATTTGACGGCACACTCATTAGTGGACCCCACAGCGGAAGTATTATCGTAGTTAGAAAATGACGTAATTATCATTTTATAAAAATAATGGCGAAAGTGTTACCGTTAAAACCGTTGAACTACCCTAGTAGTAAAAGTACAAGATGTCGTGTGTGGTTGCGTAAGTAGCACATGGTATTGATTATTGATGCTTATGTTAGATTTCACTCAGTTATACTCAATTATTGCTACAGTAATTGATGCATCATATCTCTCATATTATTGATTCAATTATTGTTACAGTATCATTTGTATAATATGTTATATTATTAAATAAATAATTGAGACGGCAAAATTATTCATATTATTATTTGCAATATTGACAATGTCTAGAAGTTCTGTCAATGAGAGGTTTGGTCATTTAATTGCACGCCAATAAGGAGAAATCCTTATCGGAAAGCCCCATCTTTCCTGGGAACAACCTAGTTGTTAAATATTGTGAATTATAATATTAATGATGAATAAGTTCGTGTTGATTAAAGATAAAATTGATAGTTCCATTGTGTTGGAATTATTAGTGTTAGTGAAGATCGATATTTATTTCGATAATAATTGATGTCTGGAGGTTATATTGACCAATCGGGTAATTAACCGAATAAATAAATAATTAATTGCTATTAATTCACATGATTATAACTATTTGTTCACATGTGTGTACTATTGATTCACATTCTTGTACTATTAGGGGAGGTGGTGCAAGATTGATAATACTTGCATGACTAAGTTAAAAATGGAGGTATAGTTGAAGGTACTATACTGTAATTCGTATTTTTACATGATTATAACTATTGATTCACATTATTTACTATTAGGGGAGGTGGTGCAAGTTTGATAATACTTGCAGGACTAAATTAAAAATGAAGAAAAAAGTTGAAGGTATTAAATTGTAATATTTCGAGCCCCAAAATATGCAATTATTAAAACTATATTTTTCTATAAATAGAAGCTCATTCTTCCTTCATTTCTCATCAATTCACTAAAGCTATAGAGTAATTATTATAGAGAGAAAGAAGAAGAGAAGTCTGCTACCTCTTTACTCCAGCATCCAGTTTCTTTCTAAGGTAAGGGTATTATTTCTTTCGTATTCATGAAAGAGCTTACATTATTCCATTCTTTATTATTATGTTGGAATAAACTTATCATGCGAAGTACCACATACACGTGGTGAAATTCTTCTTTTATTCCATTCTTTATTATTATGTTGGAATAACTCATCATCACAATCTACCGCATCGTGGTGAAATTCTTACATTATTCCATTCTTTATTATTTTATTCTTTATTATTACATTGGAATAACTTTTGTTTGTCATGCGGTCTATCGCGTACGGTGAATTCTGTTGTTATTCCATTCTTTATTATTACATTGGAATATCACATGCGTCATGCGGATTACGCTAGAGACACGGTTCCATTCTTTATTATTACATTGGAATAACTTTTATGCGTAAGGATCTATCGCATGCATGGTGAATTCTTACGTTATTCAATTCTTTATTATTCTCGTTAGAATATCACATGCATGCGTAATTACGCATGACTGGTTCCATTCTTTATTATTCTATTGGAATAACTTTTACTATGTGGATTATCACATGCATGGTGAATGATCCTTTGTATTCATTCCTTATTAAATTGTGAAAATGATGCATCTACGTGGATTACCGCATAACGGGTGAAAATTCATTTCATAGATTTCATATATTCTATGATACTCATTTGGTTAAAGTTTTGGCTTCTATACTCCATGAAATTAGTAGAATATCACGGATATTTTGCGCTTCATCCAAGTATCTTTTCATGGAAATATTCTTACGAGCATTCTTGAATTTTACTCCAAAGCGAAGATCATGTTGACAATTTAGGCGTAATTGATTTCAAGATAAATTAACTTATAAATCTTTAAAATTTATTCTTGAACTTGTTTTATTGAATTATTATGTCATGTCATCATCCTCATGCTTATATTGTGATGAAAGTCATCTTTGGCTTACGTGCGTAGATGGATTTGGTATGATTATAACCGAGGATTATTCTGGTATAATCATGACTGTAATATTATAAATGATGTGGTAAAAGTCCCGGTAACTGTAGTGCATTGATGGATAGTTTTGGTATGATTATGACCGAGGATTATTCGGTATAGTCATGACCATTGATGATTTAATGAATATCCTTGGCCAGTAGTGCGAGGATGACTCGATGATGTGGTTTATTTATTGCTTAGAGTCTCGTGATAAAAATTGATGAAAACATTTAAATCATAGAAGATAGTAGATATCATTGCTCTACTTGACTCTTCTAATGGATTCTTATTCACCGCAGCTTAAACTTGATGTCTATTGTATTTTATCGGTTTAACATTGTTGAAGACTAATGATAATTTATTACGCATTATCTTAGTGATAATATTTCTTCTTTGGGCTAGTTGAGCTCACCCTTTCTTTCCTTTATTCTCTGTGAAATGAGAAGCGTGGCAGGGACTAGTCGGGGAGCGGGTGACGGTCGGATGATAGCATTAGTAGTCCTCACTATTACATTAAATAGTGTGACAATAAATGTAATGAGGACTCCATTGAGTGTGGATATTGTCTAAATGACAATATTCTTATTAAAACTCTTAGATTATGTTTTGTCGTATTTTACACGACTGTTGTATAATTAAGTTGTATTTGAATTTTGTACCATGTATTTGGCGACTCAAGATGGGTGATGTATACCTATTTTGGGGGTGTCACAGGTATTTTTTGATGACATACTAGTCTATAGCAAGAGTTATGAGGAACATCTAGAGCATTTGAAAGTGACTTTACAATTATTGCACAATCATTGTTTATTTGCCAAAAGGAGCAAGTGTGTGTTTGGGACAGAACAAGTACAGTATCTAGGCCATGTCATCTTTAAGAAAGATGTCTCTACTAACCAAGATAAGATGTGTTGCATGGTGAACTGACCCCTACCAGTGAACATAAAAGAATTAAGGGGATTTCTAGGGCTAAATGGGTATTATAGGAGGTTTGTCAGGAATTATGGGTTAATGATCAATAAACCCCTAACTAATCTATTGAGGAAAGACAAGTTTGTATGGAATGATAAGGCTACTGAAGCTTTCCAAGCTCTAAAGCAAGCCATGACCTAGGCTCCTGTCGTTGTTATGCCAAACTTTAATAAACCCTTTATGCTAGAAACATATGCTTCCCATTATGGCATTGGGGCAGTGTTGATGCAAAAGGGAAAACCAATAGCTTACTTGAGTAAATCTATAGCACCTCAACATTTGGGACTGTCAACTTATGAAAAAAAAAGCTTATGGTAGTGGTTCATGCAGTCAATAAACGGAGGCATTAAACTAATGGGACTCGAAGTTTATCCAGGAACGGAAGGGAAAACACATCTAAAAACCACTGTATGACAATCACTCAGGATAGGATGGAGGGTTGCAATACTATAACTTCAGTGATTCTGACTTAGGTTCAAGAGATAACTCAATCATGGGAGAAGGATGAGGGATTAAAAAATATTATACTCTAGTTGCAATTAAATCCAGACATTCTCCCTGGTTTTTCATTCTTCAATGGTAGACTCAAGTTCTAATACAGGTTGGTGGTAGGCCCATATTTGGATTTAAGAGAGAAGTTCATGAATGAGTTTCACAGTTCTCCTATTGAGGGACACTTAGGTATTAAGGAGACTTTTGAAAGAATCAGCAATTAGTTTCTATGGTGGCCAACTTTAAGGCAGGATATCACCACTTTTGTGAAAGAATATGACATATGTCAACAACAAAAGCATGAGAATGTGACTTCCCCAGGCTGTTACAACCTTTACTCATCCCAGAGACCCCTTAGACTGACATTTCCATGGACTTTCACTACAAGAAAACCGGCTATTTCCGACGGACGTATCCTCGACGGATTAAATTCGGTCGATATATGCTTACTTCCGAGGGAATAATGCGTCAGATATAAGTCCCTCGAAAAGTAATTTCGACGAAAAAACGTTAACTCCAAGGGACGTTTCGTCGAATGTAAGGTATTTCAAAGGACTTATCATTAATAACATTTTCATTTGAGATAATGAAATAAAAACTTTTCACTTTCCGCCTTTTCATTTGGTGACGCTCAACTTATCTCATCATTTCTCTCTCGAGTCTCCTCTCACTCTCCTTCCTCTCTCATCCCCCCCCCCCGCCCCCCCCCCCACCCCACCCCACCCATCCGGTCACCGATCCCCCCCCCCCCCCCCACCGTTCCCCCACCGCCTCCCTGTGTCTCCCACTCTGCTCCCACCCCCACTCCCTCCCGCCCCCCCCACTTTGTCCCGGCACCCCCCCCTCTCCTTGGCCCCCACCCCATCCCCTGCTCTCGGTACCCACCCAACCCACCCCTAGGTACCCCCACTCTCTCGTCTCCCCAGGACACTCATCTCCCCTAGTCCTATTTTCACGGCCACTACCCGATTCAAGTAGCCATCGCCCATTTTAAGGTCATCTGCCACAGTTCAGCCTCTGCCACCATCTCCGGTCACGGTAGATCCTAGCTCCTCCTTTCTCTTCCTCGTTTCTCCTCCTTTAATTCAAGGTAAGAAATCTAAAAGATGATTTGAGATTATTAAATATAGTTTGCAAATTTGAGTTGTTAATTTTGCTAAAGTTGTTCATGTGCTACTGAAAATAATTTTGGAGTTCTTATTGTATCAGAAATTGGGTTTTATATTTTAATTTGCTGAAATTGGGTTCATTTCTGTTATGAATTTTATTTTGCTAAAGTTGTTGATTTTGCGAAAGTTGTTCATGATGTAAACTGTTTTGCAAATTGAGATTATTTGACTTCAATTCTACAAATTGTTGCATGTTGCTGAAATTGTGATTTATTTTGTGCAATTAAAATTTCTGTTAGTGTATACAGTTTATTTGTGCAATTACATTATTTGGGTCATAACAATTACAGTATTTGGATCATAACATATATGTATGTTAGTGTGAGACCCCGAATTTTATGAAATGAAAAGAATTCAATTTTCTTATAGTTATTCTATTTAGTAAATGGTTAAATTGATAAAAGGTTAAAGTTAAGGCGATATATGAAAATTTTGCAAAGTAAGCAAGTTGTTATAAATAATCGGTAGTAAAAGAAATGCAAAGATGTCTGGCGTGGTTGCGTAGTAAGACAGCGATATTGATTATTGATACTTACGTGAAAGTCACTTAGTTATACTCAATTATTTTCTGAGAATTCTTTGCATCATATCTCTCATATTATTGATTAAATTATTGTCAAAGATTATCATCGTATAATATGTTATATTATTAAATCAATAATTGAGACGACAAAGTTATTCATATTATTATTTGCAATATCGATGATGCACAGAAGTTACATCGAGGAGAGGTTTGGTCACCTAATTTTCGTGTCGATAAGGAGAAATCCTTATCTGAAAGCCCTCTTTCACGGGAACGACACAGTTGTTAAATATTGTGAGTTATAATATTAATGATGAATAAGTTCGTGTTGATTAAAGATGAAATTGATAGTTCCATTGTGTGGGAATTATTAGTGTTAGTGGAAATCAACATTTATTTCGATAATAATTGATGTCTGGAGGTTATATTGACCAATCGGGTAATTCACCGGATAAATGAGCAATTAATTGCTATTAATTCACATGATTATAACTATTTTTTCACATGTGTGTATTATTGATTCACATTCTTTTACTATTAGGGGAGGTGGTGCAAGATTGATAATACTTGCATGACTAAGTTAAAAATGGAGGTATAGATGGAGGTACTATACTGTAATTCGTATTTTCGCATGATTATAACTATTGATTCACATGATTGAACTATTGATTCACATTATTTACTATTAGGGGAGGTGGTGCAAGTTTGATAATACTTGCGGGACTAAACTAAAAATGAAGGAAAAGAGGAACGTATTATACTGTAATATTTCGAGCCCCAAAACGTGCAATTATCGAAACTATATTTTCCTATAAATAGAAGCTCATTCCTTCATTATTTTTCACAAATTCACTAAAGCTATAGAATAATTATTATAGAGAGGAATTATAGAAAGAAAAAAGAAGAGAAGTCTGCTACCTCACTATTCCAGTATCCAGTCTTCTTTTGAGGTAAGGGGTATTATTCTTTTATATTCATGAAGAGAGTTATTTTCTTTCAATACTCGTAAGGGTTGTTAGTCCATTCTTTATTATTATGTTGGAATAACTTGTCTATGCAAAGTACCGCATATATGGTAAAATTCTTACGTTATTCCATTCTTTATTATTACATTGGAATAAACCATGCATCTTGATCTATCGCACGTACAGTGAATTATGTTGTTATTCCATTCTTTATTATTCATTGGAATATCCTATCCGTCCAGGATTACGTATGACTGGTTCCATTCTTTATTATTATGTTGGAATAACTCTCTCTATCTAAAATCTGCATCATGATGAAATTCTTACATTATTCCATTCTTTATTATTACTGTTGGGATAACACATGCATGCGATTTATCGCATGCACGATGAATTACATTATTATTCCATTTTTATTATTACATTGGAATATCACATGCATGCGGATTACTGTGACACGGTTCCATTCTTTATTATTACATTGGGAATAACACATGCCATGCATTATCATCGCATTTATGGTGAATTCTTACATTATTCCATTCTTTATTATTCTATTGGAATAACACATCATGTGGATTACCGCATGCATGGTGAATGATCATTTGTATTCATTCCTTATTAAATTATGGAAATGATGCGTCTACGTGGATTACCGTATTGACGGTGAAAATTCATTTGCGATTTAGTATATTCTATTATACTCGTATGAGATATCATTTCTTTTTGTACTCTTTCATGAAATATTATTTTCTTTGGTATTTTTCTTTTACTGAGTTACTATTCACTGAGTTCTTATTCATCCTGTTATTATTCACTCTAGTATTATTCACTCAAGTATTGGGGCACTTTTTAAATGTAGAGATCGCATTCACACAGATTCTTATTCACGAGTTCTATTCACCCGATTACTATTTACCGAATATTATTCACTAAGGTATTTTGAGTACTTTTCATGTAAGGTACTATTCACGAGGTATTATTCTCGAAGTACTATTCACGGGGTACTATTCACGATGAAAAATTGATTCTTTTCTATCCAAATTATTTTTGGTACATGAATATTATTCTTGAATTTTACTCTCTAAAGCGATGATCATGTTGACAATTTGGACGTTATTGATTTCTGGATAAATTAGATTATAAATCTTTAAAATTTATCCTTGAACTTGTTTTATTGAATTATCATGTCATTGTCATCATCCTCATACTTATATTGTAATGAAAGTCATCTTTGGCTTATGTGCATAGATGGACTTGGTATGATTATGACCAGGGATTATTCGGTATAATCATGACCGTAATGTAACGAATGATGTGGTAAAAGTCCTCATTGGCCCGTAGTGCATTGATGGATAGTTATGGGTATGATTATGACCAGGGATTATTCGGTATAGTCATGACCATTGATAATTAAATGAATATCCTTGGCCCGTAGTGCAGGGATGATTCGATGATGTGGTTTATTTATTAAGCTGAGTCTCAGCGATAAAGTTGATGAAAAACTTTTCAAATCATAGAAGATAGTAGATTTTATGCTCTACTTGACTCTTCTAATGGATTACTTGTTCCACTGCAGTTGTTGATCTAAAACTTGTTGTCTATTATATTTTATCAATTGTTATACTGTTGAAGGCTAAGGATAATTTATTCTGCATTATCATAGCCATAATATTTCTTACTGGGCTAGTTGAGCTTACCCTTTTCTTTCATTGTTCTCTTAAGGAAATGAGAATATAGCTGAGACGAGTCGGGAAATAGAGTGATGGTCCAGGATAAGTGGCTTTAGTAGCCTTCACTATTCTGTGAAATAGTGTGATAATAATTGTAATGAGGACTCCATTGAGAGTGGATAATGTCTAGAAAGTAATATTCTTGTTTAAACTCTCAACTATGTTTTGTCGTATTTTTTACACGACAGTTGTATATAATTAAGTTTGTATTTAAATTTTGTACCATGTTTTTGGCGACCCAAGATGGGTGATGTATACCTGTTTTGGGGGCGTCACAGTTTGTATCAAAGCTTATGGATATGATCCTTGGCTTAGATGTGAGACAAGAACTAGGAGGGGAGATGTGACGCCCCCAAAATAGGTATACATCACCTATTCTAAGTCGCCAAAAATATGGTACAGAATACAAATACAATTTTTAATATACAACAAGAGAGCTGTGAGTTTTAATACAACTATTGTCTTCTAGACAATATCCACTCTCGAAATAAGTCCTCATTACATTTATTAATCATACTATTTAATGTAATAGTGAGGACTATTAATCTATCATTTGGATCGTCACTCCGCTCCCCGACTAGTCCGGCTACGCTCTCATTTCTCAAGAGAAAAAAATGAAAGAAAGGTGAGCTCAACTAGCCCAAAGAAGAAATATTATGACTAAGATAATGCGAATAAATTATCATTAGTCTTCAACGATGTTAAACCGATAAAATACAATAGACATCAAGTTTAACTCAGCAAATAAACATGCAATCCATTAAAAGAGTCAAGTAGAGAATAAAATCTACTATCTTTTATGATTTAAAAAGTTTTCATCACTTTTAACGCGGGACTCAAATTTTAATAAATAATTCACCTCATCCCCCAAGACTACGACCAAGGATATTCATAAATATCACAACCACAAATTATCCATGCACTATGGGCCAAGGATATTCGTGTATTCATCAATGGTCATGATCATGCCAACAATTGTCCATCAATGCACTACGTACAATGAGGACTTTACCACATCATTTGTAACATTACTACCATGATTACAATCGAATAATCCTCGATCATAATCATACCAAGTCCATCTATGCACTCTGAGCCATGTAGATGACTTTCAACAAAATATAAATTTGAGGATGATGACAATGATATAAGAATTCAATAAAACAAGTTCAAGAATTAATTTATTAGAGAACTAATAACGTCCAAATTGTCAACATGATACTTTTTGTAGAATAAAATTTAAGAATGCTCGGAAGAATATTTCCACGAAAAGATCTTTGGATGAAGCGCAAATATCAAGGATATTCCACCAATTTCATGGAGTATAGAAGTCAAAACTTTAACCAAATTGAGTATAATAAAGAATGGAATAACAAAAGAAATCACCATGTATACAGATTGATGTATAAGTGACGGTTATTCCAAATGAATAATAAATAACGGAACCAGTCGGGCGTAATACGCGACCAATTGTGATATTCAAAGAATAATAAAGAATGGAATAAACAGAAATCACCACGCATGCGGTACTTATGCATAGCAAAGTTATTTCAATGTAATAATAAATAACGGAATCAGTACGGCGTAAAATGCATGAGCAGGATATTCCGGAATGTAATAATAAAGGCGGAACCAGTCCGGCGTAAAATGCATGTGAGCGAGAATATTCCAACAGAAATAATAAAGAATGGAATAACAAAGAATTTCACCATGTATGCGGTACTTCGCATAGAGAGGTTATTCCAACCAGAATAATAAATAATGGAATAAAGAAGAATTTCACCAAGTATAGGGTAGCAGCGATATCTGAGTTATTCCAAATGGAATAATAAAGACTGGAATAACAGAAGTTCTCTTCATGAATAAAAAATAATAATACCCCTTACCTTATAAAGAAGAGTACTCCGACGGTAGGGCGGGGATATACTTGAAGAAACTTGCACTACGCTCAAAGCTTTCTTAAACGCTAAAGAAATACGCTCAAGATAGAAGAATAATTCTCTACGTTTCTCTACAGAGTTTCGGTGAATTCGTAAGAAATAATGAAGGAATGAGCTTATTTATAGAAGAATGGGTGAAATAATAACCAATTCATGAATGGTCCAGATCGATTTACTTTAAACGGACGGTCCAAATTGGTTTACAATAAAATATAATATATTCTATTTATAATCTAATAAAACAAATAACTTTTAAAAAGATTTTACTACGCAAACACTTTATGCGAGCACTATGCAAATACTATGCATAATAAAATATAATATATTCTAATTATTGTCTAATAAAATGAGATAACTTTATAAAAGTATTACATTTTATATAAAAAGATTTTACTATCACCCTAATAAAACGAATAACTTTATAAAAAGTATTCATTTTATATAAAAGTTTTTTACATTTTATTACATTAATAATACTAATAAAACAACACTTCATCATCATTATTATTATTCACACTATTAATCGACCTGTGTCGTTCCAGGAAGAGGGCTTTCCAATAAGGATTTCTCCCTATAGCGCCATGATTAGGTAACCAAACCTCTCCTGGCGTAACTTGCAGACATCGTTAATAATGCAAATAATAATATTAATAACTCTATCATCTCAATTATTGATTTAATAATATATAAAATATAAACAATAATTGAATAAAACCGAATGACTTCTCACGTAAGCATCGATAATCAATATAGGTGCTACTTATGCAACCACGCGTATTTACGTACTTTTAACTTTGGGTGTTTCAACAGATTAACAGTAAAACTTCCGCCGTTATTTTTATAAAATATTTTTTGTCATTTTCTTAATCCAACAATAATAATTCTATTGTGGGGTCCCCCAATGATTGTGCCGTCGTACGAATATTCCCTGTTAAAACGAATATTCCCTGACCAATCGAATAACAATTTGCGTACTTTGTAAAATTTATAAATATTACCCACAAATATAACATTATATCAAATTCATTCAAAAATGATAATTATAGAAAATTCATCTTTATTCATAAAAGTTGGGGTCTTACAATCTCCCCTTCTTATGAAATTTCGCCCTCGAAATTAGGGTACGTACCTGGTATGTCGAAGAGGTAAGGATACCTTGATTTTATTTTAGATTCTAATTCCCGGGTCATTTCCTCAACATCGTGGTTCCTCCATAAAACTTTCACTTGAGGTATAACCTTGGAGCGTAGAATATGTTTCTTCTTATCCAAGATTTGAATAGGAACCTCTTCATACGTTAAATCTTTCACTATTTCGTTCGGTTCTAACTCAATAATGTGGTTCGGGTCTTTCACATATTTACATAACATGGATATATGAAAAACGTTATGAACACGAGACATACTTGGCGGTAAAGCGAGTCTATAGCTACGGTCCCTACTCGATCAAGGATTAAAAATGGGCCAATGAATCGAGGATTGAGCTTTCCTCTCTTTCCAAATCTCGTAACTCCTTTCCATGGAGCAACACGCAACACATGATCTCCAATATCGAATTCCACGTCCTTTCGATGAAGATCAGGATAACTCTTTTGTCGGTCTTGTGAGGTTTTTATACGTTGCATTATCATTTGTATCTTTTCCGTATTCATACGTACTAACTCCGGTCCCAACAACGTTGCTTCACCCACCTTATCCCAGCATACTGAAGAACGACACTTTCTTCCATACAACGCTTCGAATGGAGCCATGCCAATGCTTGCTTGATAACTGTTGTTGTAGGAAAACTCCACCAATGGTAAAAACTTGTCCCAACTTCCCTTGAAGTCAAGGACATAGAGTCTTAATAAATCTTCAAGAGTTTGAATAGTCCTCTCTGATTGTCCATCCGTTTGAGGATGATACGCTGAACTAAATCATAAATCCGTGCCCATAGCTTTTTGCAAACTAACCCAAAATCGTGAAGTGAATCTTGGGTCTCGATCGAAACTATGGATCTTTGGCATACCATGCAATTTTATAACCTCGTTTATATACATACTGAAGCAAGACGTTCAAGTGTATAAGTTTCTCATTATAGGTAAGAAATGAGCGGACTTGGTCAATTTATCAACTTAATGACCCAAATTGCATCTATACCACGAGAAACCTTGGGAAGACCGATGCTTGAAATCCATGGTAATGTGCTCCCACTTCAATTCTAGAATTTCAAGTGGTTGCAATGGACCTTTGGTACTTGATGTCTACTTGACTCGTTGACAAGTTAAACACCTTGAGATAAGCAAATAGCTTATCTCCTCTTCATATTACCCCACCAAAATGTATGTCAAGATCATGAAACATTTTGGTACTCCCGAGATGGATTGCAAATGATGTGTTGTGCGCCTCCATCATGATTTTATACTTTAAATCGTGGTCGTTAGGAACCTGAAAGTCCGGAGTTGACTCAAGTATTCCTTCTTCATCGATTCTTGCTTTAAGATAAAGCACCTTCTCAGACTTTCTTTCTCATATGCATCAGCTCCAGGTCTGTAGCTTGAGCAGCTTTAACTTTATCGATTAAAGTCGGTTCTACTCGTATATTCACCATCATCACTTGGTGTTAGTGTTTATGCCCTAGAGGCCAATTATTTGATATAATTGCTTAACATTTTGATATTATATTTGATTGAATAAATAAATGATTTTATTATGGTTTTATTTACTGCGTAATATAATTGTTAACATAATAAAATTCCTTAGAATAGTGATACAAATTATATAGTTTCAAGTATATGATTTGAACATGAGATTATATAATTACAATTAGTATCATTATTCTTAAATGTCCCTAGTCGAGTATCATTGTTGATGGAACAACATTGATGCATTGAGACTAGTATATGAATTGACTGATGACCAAATCTTGGTCATAAATATATGAGATATTAAGTCAATGCATAGGTACATGTTAGAGAACGATGTACTGGACAGACCCACCATGAGAATTCTATGTGGAGCATTATGCGAAGTGTCATTAGAAATTCTCATAGTGACAATAATGTAATAGTCCTCCGACCTGAAATCACTATATTACTACACGGGAATTTATGTACTTTGATATCATCAAATGTCACCTTTAATAGGGTGGACTATAAAGGTGATTATTTGGTACATCATGAATCGTGTGAGGAATATGAGTGATCTAGATGGAATTTAACCCTCCTATATATTAGGGATGATATCCATAGGCCTCTTGATTGAGTAGGACTATGAAATGCATGGCCATGCTCAAATAGTGATTTGTTTCATATAGTCTACTAATTGATCAAGAAAACTCAGATTAAATTATGAAGAGTATGACACATGTAAGACCCCGAATTTTTTTTAAATAAAAAGGAATTTCCTTTATTTATTATTTTGAAATAGTAAGGGTTGATTTGATTAATGTGGATAGTTAAGGGTTAAATACGCAAATATTTTAAAATAAGCAAGTGGTTATAAAATATTCATTTTTGGTCATGGAATATTCGTACTGTCGGGGAATATTCGTTTGGTCGTAGAATATTCGTACTGTCGGGGAATATTAAATGCTGACAAAGTGCAACCATGTGGGCCCCATAACGGAAAGCGATTGGATGAAGAAAATGACAAATATAAGTTGGTTAAAAATAACAGCGTAGTTATTCTGCAATTAATATTGTTGGAATACCCGTTGGTTAAAATACGATGAATACGCGTGGTCGCATAAAGAAGACACCAGTATTGCACAATATTGTTGAATTATTGATCCTTACGTAAAGAAGGCACTACTCAATAATTTTCACACAGTGAATTCTCGCTCAATATTTTATTTTATTGATTCAATAATTGTTGCGTTGATATTTTATATTATTATTGTTTCAATAATTGTCACCGCAGACAATATTTCCATTATCGGATCAATAATTCATATTATTTGAATAATATTATTAGATAACATTAGCGCAATGTCTAGAAAGTTACATCTAAGGAGAGGTTTGGTCACCTAATTGCATGCGCCAGATGAGAGAGATCCTTATTGGAAAGCCCCTCTTTCTGGAGCGAACTGGTTGTCATTATAAATGTGATTCTGTAATATTATTTGTGAATAATTAATAATTGATTCATATGATAAGGAAATATTTATTTTATATGAATATAAATGATGGATTTATTTATGTGGTTATTAATGAAGGAATTAATGTTGAGATGTTTTATTTGTATTTTATCGGATTGGAGGTATTAAAAGATCAAATCGGTGTTATTATGACTTTATTGTGTGAGTTATAATATTTAATCCGAATAGTTGGATCGTTTTGCAATTTTGGATATGTTATACATATATAAGTTGAGTATATGTCCACAAATTTTGAACGAATTAAAAATGAGCGTATAATTTATTATGAATTTTAAGAGGTGGATTGATTCGTAAATTAGGTTATAAATGATTTTGGTGGAAAATTCTAGAAATGGTGGGCCCCACTTTTGGTTGGTGAGAAATGTCCTCAATTGAATTTTCAAATGTGGTGGGTGGGAATAGTAGCGAGTAAAGCCATCGAGTTGCGGAGTTAAGTGCGCTTGGCGTCTTAACATTTTCTATAAATAGAGAAGCTAAGTTAGAATTGAAAATCACACCGAAACAAAGTTTTTCTCTTTCTCTCTCTATATTATTGAGCGTATTTTGTGAGTATTTAGATACTTTGAGAGTTCTTTATTCAATTACAAGTTTCATTCAAAGATCACTTGAGCCTTTCCTTCCAAGAAATCTTGATTCTTTGAGGTAAGGGATATTATTTTTTCGTAATGATATTATTTCTTCAATATCATTATCTTTGAAATGTTGATCTGAAGTTTTATCAAATTTGGAACTTTTTCATGTGGGGTTACTATTCATGAGTTCTTATTCACGAGTTACTATTCATGAAGTTCTTATTCACGAGTTCTATTCATGAGTACTATTCATAAGCGTGAAAATGTTTTTTTTGTGGAATTTCTATCTTTTGGTGTCTGAGTTACTTATTCACGATATCTAAGACTATTCACGATATCGACCTTATTCACGATATCTGACTTTATTCATCGAAAAATAAAATTTCTTCTTTTCGTCCAAAATATCTATTCGGATACTAGCTTTGATTGTATCCATGTTTTGATCATTCTTGAATTTTACACCACTATGATTATTTTTGAGGTATTGTTGGACATGGATAAAACAAAGTACGAATCCTTAATCCTTAATCCTTGTCATTTTGTTTTTCCTTTGGATTCGTTCTTTAAAAATATTTTCATCATCCTCGGTCTTAAATGATGATATTATTGAATATCTTTGGCTGTAGTGCAAAGATGAATGATTTTGAAGAATATCTTTGGCCCGTAGTGCAAAGATGAGCAGTGTTTAAATGAACATGACCGATCGATGAATATCTTTGGCCTTTAGTGCAAAGATGAGCAGTGTTGAGATGAACATGACCGATTGATGAATATCTTTGGCACAGTAGTGCAAAAGATGAATATTTGATTTGAGATGAATATTGATTGATGTTACGAGGATAAAATATTGATGATGGACCGTTAAATTCATAGATTATAGTAGATTTCATTCTCTACGTAACTCTTCTATGAATTATTATTTCCATTGCGAATATTGATCCGAAACTTGTTATCTATTGTATTCTATCGATTTTTTCCTGTTGGAGACTAACGATAATTTGTTGTATATTATCTTAGTCATAGTATTCTTTCTTGGGCTAGTTGAGCTCACCCTTTTCCTTGTTGTTCCATTTTTCTTCTCGGGAGGCGAGAATGTAGCGAGTACTTAGTGGGGGGTATGGAATGAAGGTTCTAGAGAGAGTTGTTTAGTAGTCCTCACCATTTTGTAAAATAATGTATCAATAAATGTGATGAGGATTTATTTGAGTATAGATATTGTCTAGAAGATAATATTTGTATTTAAACTCACAGCTTTTCTTGTTGTGATAATAAAGTTGTAGTTGTTTACGTACCATGTATTTGATTTACTTCGAATGGGTGATGTATACCTATTTTGGGGAGTCACGGTTAATATCGAGCTTAGGATATGATCTCTGGCGGAGATCGGAGAATAGAAACTAGGAGGGGAGAGAGAGTAAATCCTTCATTTAGTGTGTCCTACCTAAGCTTTTATTTGTTAGTTGGTCAATTATATAGGGATATTATGTTATATATTGATTTCCTTAATTAACCCTTATTTTATGGCGGTATTTGAGAATGTCGATTGAGAATATTAATAGTGGAGTAAATGAGGATAGTGGAGATGCCTCAGACTCACCAACGAAAAAAGAACGCGCAACAGTGGCAATGTTCCTCCCTGTGAACAACACCACCGAAAGCGAGATGAGAACGAGGGATGTTTAGAAGTTTTTGCGATTCATGCAAAATCGAACGAGGAGACTCGTGTTCAAAATCTGAGGAGAAAATGATAGCAATTCACGGGTTGTCACAACCAAGCGATTCAAAGAGTTTGGACCACGAAATTTAAGGAAAGCGGATCGATCATGGCGGAAACATGGGTCAAGCAAATTACCAAGATATTCGATGTCTTGGGATGCACGAAGGAACGAAGGTTCCATTCGCTACTTTATGTTCCGTGGCAAAGCAGACTCTTTGGTGGGAGTCCGTGAAGTAAGCGTACTCCATCCACCAAGACATTTCAAAGATGTCATGGGAGACATTTCAGAAGCAGTTCAATGACAAGTACTTCCCACGAAAGTATTCGTATATGAAAGAAGTGGAGTTTATTAGACTCAGAAAGAATAACATGGCGGTGTCCCAAGACGAGGCGAAGTTCGCGGAGTTATCCGAGTTGCACCTCATTTGGTGGAGAATGAGGAACGATGACGCGGATGTTTCTTAGAGGTTTGAAACCCCAGATACGTCGATATCTCATTTCTCATAAATTTTCTCTCTATTCGAGATGTTGTTAGCAGTGGCTCGGTTGTTAGAAGCGAGATAACGAAAGTACGTTCAACCGAGGGACCATAACTGAGGATCATCTCAAGATAGCAGTCATCAGAATAACGATAACCAGCGGAGAAAGAAGAATACGGACAAAGGCGGTAACCACTCTGGTGGTAATCGTGGCCATGAAAATAGAAGAAGCGAGTCGGGAGGAGATTTTAAAAAGAGGAGATTCAACAACGACCATTTGAAAACGTCAGCGCCAGTAGCAACTAGTTTTAAGGGAGGAGAACGACCACCGATCGTATGTTACAAATGCGGGAAAGAGGGACATATCAGCCCAAACTGCCCACAACAGTTTAAGGTATGCTATAATTGTGGAAAAGAAGGACATATCGCTTGAGATTGTACGATATCGAAACCAGATCCAATGAGGAATGGTGACTCAAAAGGATGTCCCGAAAAGTCAAAGTCAGCGGTTCTTAGAAGAGCGTTTGTCGTGACCAAATCAAAATGCGAGGAACCCGAACGAAGTTAGACGGGTTAGTTAATTATAAATTCTTGCGAAGTTTATACCTTACTAGATATCGGTTCTACCCATTCTTTTATCATTACTTGCGCCAACGTTTGAACTTGACTACGGAGAAATTAAACTTTGACCTATCTGTGGAGACTCCATTAGGAGAAACTTTCATTACATCCGTTGTTTAAAAATCTTGCTTGATTGAGTTGGCCTTTATCACATTACACCGTTAACCTTATTTCTATTGAGATATTTGCTTTTGATGTGATTTTAGGGATTGATTGGTTAACTACTCATCATGCCAAATTGATTGCTTTTGTAAGGTTGTTAGTTTTCATATTCTAAGCAACCTCGTTATTCGAACTCAAGCGAGTCAAACCATTGTAGTCAAACATTTTCATATCAAGCCATGAAGTCATTCGTTTATTACGGATGTCAAGTTTTCTTAGTCCATGTTATGGATTTGAATAAAGACACGATCGATTTGAATAATATTCTTGTTGTTATTGATTTTTCCGACGTATTTTACGAAGAATTTCTTGGCTTACTCCCAAAGTTCGATATTAAATTTTGTATCGACTTTGAACCCCAGACAAAACTCATTTCTAAAATCTCATATCGAATGGCTCTATTGAACTTCGTGAGTTAAAAATTCAACTATAGAATTTGGTACCGAGCCTTTATCTTGTGACTTCCTTTGTGGAATTCACTAAGCCGAACTCTCTGTAGGGGACATCATATTCGATGCGATAGTAAAGCGATAGGTGTCATTGTGACGTCTTATCCAAGATTGGGATATGAGTCACGATTGAGAGCAACCTAAGTCGAGAATCGAGATACGTAGCTTTACAGGCTTAGTTGGTTATTATCGGAGATTCGTTGAAGGATATTCTCGAATCGCTACTCCATTAACTCAAATTTAACTTTCGAAAGGATACTGAAATTCGTTTGGAGCGAAGAATGCGAGAGAAGAGTTTCAAAGAGCTTAAGAGGAGACTTATTTCATGACTGCTCTAACAATACCATCTGGTTTGGATAGATTTGTTATCTCTGGCGATGCTTGGTGCAAAGGGTTAGGATGTGTTCTCATGCAACGTGGGAAAGTCATAGCTTTATGCCTCATGACAACTTAAAGAGTATGAGAGGAATTATCCTACTCATGTTCTAGAGTTAGCGTGATGTTTTCGCCGCTTAAAGATATGGAGGCACTATCTATATGGGGAGAAAGTGGAGATATATTAGGACCATAAAAGCCTTAAATATTTCTTCACTCAAAAAAGAACTCAACACGCTGGCAAATGACGTTGGCTCGAACTATTGAAAGACTACGACCACACTATTCAATACCATCCCGGAAAGGCGAACGTGGTGGCGACGCGGCGTTGAGTAGAAGATCATATCGCTTGGAACGAGTGCGATGATGTCAAGTATACGACAGAGCCAACTTTAATAGAAAAAGTTAAGGTTGTTCAAGCCACCAACCCGGAATGATGCATATGAAGAAGAAAGTACAAGAAGGAGCTATTTAAGGGCGAATTGATGAAGAAGGAATACTTGAGTCCACTCTAGACTTTGTGTTCCTAACGACTCGATTTGAAGTACAAGATTATGATGGAGGCACACAATACAATCCATCCTGGAAGTACTAAAATGTATCGTGATCTTCGATGTGACGCCCCCAAAATTAGGTATACGTCACCCATCTTGGGTCGCCACTTACATGGTACATAAATTCAAATACAACTTTACTAATATAACTGTAGGTATACAATCGACATAAAGCGTGAGTTTGAATACAAATATTGTCTACTAGATATTATACAAACTCAAAAGGAGTCCTCATTACAACTATTATCACACTATTTCACGAATAGTGAGGACTACTAATGCTATCCTCCGGACCATTACTTCGTTCCCCGACTCGTCCCGGCCTATGTTCTCATTTCTCAAGAGAACGTGTGAAAGAAAGGGTGAGCTCAACTAGCCGAAGAAGAAATATTATGACTAAGATAATGCGTAATAAATTATCATTAGCCTTCAACAAAGTGTTAAACCGATAAAATACAATAGACAACAAGTTTAAGCTGCGGATGAATAAGCAATCCATTAATGAGTCGAGTAGAGAATAAAGTCTACTATCTTTTAGGTTTTAAAAGGTTTTCATCAATTTTTATCATTTGAGACTCGACTTAATAAATAAACCACCACATCTAATCATCCCCTGCATACCACGGTCAAGGATTTTCATCAAGTTATCAATGGTCACGACTATCCGAATAACCCCCTGGTCATAATCATACCAAAATTATCCATCAACGCATTATGTGCCACCGAGGACTTTTGTCACATCATTTATATCAAGTCGTGATTATACCAAATGATCCCGGTCATAATCATACTAAGTTCATCTATGCACGTAAGCCAAAGATAACATAATATAATATAACATGAGGATGATGACAATGACATAATAATTCAATAAAACAAGTTCAAGAATTATTTAATCCATGAATTATTAACGCCCAAATTGTCAACATAATATTTGTTTCAGAGAGTAAAATTCAAGAATGATCGAGAAGAATATTTCCGTGAAAAGATATCTTTGGATGAAACGCAAATATCAAGGATATTCTACTAATTTCATGGAGTATAGAAGTCAAAGTTTTAACCAATTTGGGTATAATAAAGAATGGAATAACAAAAGAAATCACCGTGCATGCGGTACTTTGCATACAAAGGTTATTCAATGTAAGAATAATAATAACGAGAACCGGTCGGTGAAATTCACACAAGCAGGATGTTCCAACGAGAATAATAAAGATGGAACCGGATCCGATTGTAAAACACATGATAGGATATTCCAACAGAATGATAAAGAGCGGAACCAGTCGGTGTAAAACACATGCATGGATGTTCCAACAGTAATAATAAAGAGCGGAACCGTGTCGGTGTAAAACACATGCGAGGATGTTTCAAAGAATAATAAAGAGCGGAACCAGTGGGTGTAAAACACATGAGCGAGGATGTTCAAATGAATAATAGAAGAATGTCACCAAGTATAGGTAAACTAGCGTATACAAAAGTTATTCCAAGCCAGAATAAATAAGAATGGAATAACATAAGGATTTCACCAAGTATAGGATATGCCGCATATACGAGGTTATGTATTGGGTATACCACTTTTACTGAGTTATTCCAATGTAAGAATAATAGTGAATGGAATAATGAAGTTCTCTTCAAGAAGAAAGAATAACACCCCTACCGTAAAAAGAAATGAATATAGAAATAGTGAAGTAGCGAGAATACTCTTCTTCTTTCTATAATTTTTTCTCTATAAGCTTCTCTCTATAATTTCTCTCTCTACAGAGTTTCAATGAATTCGTAAGAAAATAATGAAGGAATGAGCTTTATTTATAGGAAAATGGAATGCATAGTAATTAATCCATGAGCGGTTCAGTTGATTTACTTTAATCGACGGTCCATATTTAAAGCAAAATCTTTTAAATAAAATATAATATATTCTATTTATATAAAAACATTTTACTATGCAAACACTATGCAATACTATGCAAAACACTACATAAAAAAACACTATGCAACACTATGCATAATAAAATATAATATATTCTATTTATAGAATAACTTTAATAAAGTATTACATTTTATATAAAAGATGTTTACATTTTATTACGTTAATAATACGAATAAAACAAAACATCATTATCATTATAATAATTCATATTATTAATCGACAATAATGGAATCAAACCGAGTGACTTCTCACATAAGCATCAATAATCAATACTGGTGTGCTACTTTATGCAACCACACGACATCGTAGACTTTTTACTACCGAAAGTAGTTCAACAAGACCACACGGTAAAACTTCCGCCGTTATTTCAATAAAATATTTTTGTCGTTTTCTCGATCAATCCGACAATAATTACATTGTGGGGTCCACCAATGATTGAGTCGTTGTACGAATATTCCTTGCTAAACCGAATATTCCCCGACCAATCGAATATAATATAACCACTTGCATACTTTGCAAAATTTATAAATACTACCCACAACTATAATATTATCTCAAATTCACACCATAATATTAAAAAAATTATTTTGACAAAATTTAAATCTTTATTGATAAAATCTGGGATCTCACATTCGACATACATTTTGGTGGAACAATATGAAGAGAGAGATTGCAAAGTTTATCTCGATGTGTTTAACTTGCCAACGTGTAAAGGCGGAGCATCTAGTACCTAAGGGTCCGTTGCAACCACTTGAGATTCCGGAATGGAAGTGAGAACACATTACCATGGATTTCGTTACGGGTCTTCCTACGGTTTCTCAAGGCATCAATGCTTTATTTGGGTTATTGTTGATAGATTAACCAAATCGCTCATTTCTTGCCGATAATCTGGGAGACTTATTCCTTGAACGCGTCTTGCTAGTATATACGTAAATGAGATAGTGAGGTTCATGGCATGCCTGTATCCATAGTTTCGGATCGTGACCCAAGATTCACTTCAAGATTTTGGGTTAGCTTGCAAAAAGCTATGGGCACGCAATTTGCGATTTAGTTTCGCATACCATCCCCAAACGGACGAGACAATCAGAGAGAACTATTCAAACTCTTGAAGATATATTAAGACTCGTGTCACAGACTTCAAGAGGCGGTTGGGATAAGTATTTACCATTGGTGGAATTCTCCTACAACAACAGTTATCGAGCAAGTATAGGTGTGGCTCCATTGAAGCATTATATGGACGAAAATGTCGTTCTCCAATATGTTGGGATGAGGTGGGTGAAGCAACATTGTTGGGACCCGAGTTAATACGATATAACTCACCGAAAAGATCCAAATGATTCGACAACGATACAAAGCGGCACAAGATCGATAAAAGAGTTATGCGGATCTTCATCGAAAGGACGTGGAATTTAGTATAGGGGATCATGTATTATTGTTGCGAGTTGCTCCGTGGAAGGAGTTACAAGATTTGGGAAGAGAGGAAAACTCAATCCACGATTTATTTTGGTCCATTTCAAATTCTTGACCGAGTAGGAAATGTAGCCTATAGACTCGCGTTACCTCCGAGTATGTCTCGTGTTCATAATGTGTTTCACATATCTCATCTTAAGTAAATATGTGAAAGACCCGAACCACGTTATAAAGTTAGAACAGGATGAGATAGTAGAAGACTTAACGATATGAGGAGGTACTGTCAAGATCTTGGATAGGAAGGAGCATGTCCTACGCCATGAAAGGTCATACCACAAGTTAAAGTTTTGTGGAGGAATCATCTTTATAGAGGAAATGACACGAATTGGAAATAGAAATGAAAGCGAGGTATCCTCACCTTTCAAAAAACACCAGTACGTCACGTCAATTTCGAGGATGAAATTTCATAAGGAGGGAGGTTGTAAGACCCCAACTTATTATTAATGAAATTTAATTTTCTACTTATTATTTTGAAATAGTAAGGGTTGATTTGATTAATGTGGATAGTTAGGGGTAAAATACGCAAATATTTCAAAATAAGCAAGTGGTTATAAAATATTCATTGTTGTTAGGGAATATTCGTTTTGGTCGTGGAATATTCATCATCGTCGGGGAATATTAAATATTTACAGCAGCGTATATGTGGGCCCCATAAACGGAAAGCGATTGGATGAAGAAAACGACAAATATAAGTGGTTTAAAAATAACGGCGTAGTTATTCACGAATTAACATTGTTAAAATACTCGGTGGTTAAAACACAAGAGGGACAATGATTGCACCAATTATTGATTCTTACGTGAAGAAGACACTACTTAATAATGGTTACGATAATTCTTCATTCAATTATTTTATTGATTTAATAATTCTTTGCATTGATATTTTATATTATTGTTGTTTTGATAATTGTCATTACACGTATTTTTCATTATCGAAGCAATAATTCATATTATCCGAATAATATTATTAGATAACATTATTTGCAATGTCTAGAAAGTTACATCTCAAGGAGAGGTTTGGTCACCTAATTGCTTGCGCCAAGAAGGAGAAATTCTTATTGGAAAGCCCCTCTTTCCCAAGGCGCACTGGTTCATCGATATTGTGATTACGTAATATTATTTGTGAATAATTAATTATTGATTCATATGATGAGGAAAATATTGATTTTTATGTGGATATAGATGGAGAAAATTTTAATGTGACAATTGTTGAAAATTGAAATTTTATCTTTTTACGATAAAATAATTCATTTAAATATATTATTATATTTTTAATAATATAATAATGGTGATATTTTTACAACGAATGTGGGATATATGAGTATATGAGGAAGAAGAGTATTTTTGTTGCAATAAATGTTTAAAACATGTTAAACATGTAAATGGACCCCATTTATTGAGTGAAATTTGATTATAGATCGTAAAATCGCCTGGTTTGTGGATTTTTGGTCAATTTACATTTGGAATTTGGAAAACTTTTTCTCGCAAAGTTGTAGAGAATTGAATTTCCTATAAAAAAAGCGAGATTCGAATTTTCGATAAAAGGGCTATTTATTGTGAATTATTGAAGTTAGAAGCTCAAAATAATTGATTTTGGAAGTTTAATTATTATTTTAAAGAAAACATTTTTTGCATTTAAGTGGGCTAACATGTGATATTAATTGCTGAAATCAGATCTTCAAAGATGGGCTAAGGAAATTTATAATATATATTAATATTTTATTAAATTTTTGCTGCTTTGGTGTTCTAAAGCATTTTCCTATAAATAGGTGCTTGGGTTAGAATTGAAAATCACATTTAAATGAAGTTTTCTCTCTCTATATTATCGAAAGCGCATTCTTGTGTGTATTTTGAGTATACTTTGAGTATTGTTAGGACGAGTGCAAGTTCCTTCAAAGACTATACACATTATTACAAGCTAGAAGTACTAATCTTTCGAGGTAAGGGATATTATTTTTTCAGTAATGATATTATTTCTTTAATATCATTATGTTGAAATATTTATCTGAAGTTTTTATCAAATTTAGAACTTTTGGTGTGAAGAGTTACTTATTCACGATATCAAGACTTTATTCACGATATCGACATTATTCACGAATCTGACTATTCATCGAAAAATGAAAAATTTTATTTTCGTCCAAAATATCTATTCGGATACTAGCTTTGATTGTATCCATGTTTTGATCATTCATGAATTTTACACCTTTGTGATTATTTTTGAGGTATTTTTGGACGTGGATAAAACAAAGTACGAATCCTTAATCCTTAATCCTTGTCATTTTGTTTCTTTGGATTCGTTTCTTTAAAAATATTTTCATCATCTTTAGTCTTAAATGATGATATTATGGAATATCTTTGGCTGTAGTGCAAAGATGAATGATTTTGAAGAATATCTTTGGCCGTAGTGCAAAGATGAGCAGTGTTTAGATGAACATGACTAATTAATGAATATCTTTGGCTGTAGTGTAAAAGATGAATATTTGATTCCAGATATATATTGGTTGATGTTACAGGGATAAAAGATAGACGATGAACTTTTAAATTCATACATAGAAGATAGTAGTTTGCATTCTCAACTTAACTCTTCTAATGAATTATTATTTCCGCTGCGAATATTGATTTAAAATTTGTTGTCTATTGTATTCTATTAGATTTTTCCCTGTTGAAGACTAACGATAATTTGTTGTATATTATCTTAGTTATAATATTCTTTACTGGGCTAGTTGAGCTCACCCTTTTCCTTTTTGTTCCATTTTTCTTCTCAGGAGGCGAGAATATAGCGAGTACGAGTTGGGGGTATGGAATGAAGGTTCTAGAGAGAGTTGTTTAGTAGTCCTCACCATTTTTGTAAAATAATGTATCAATAAATGTGATGAGGATTTATTTGAGTATAGATATTGTCTAGAAGATAATATTTGTATTCAAACTCACAGTTTTACTTTTGTAATAATAAAGTTGTAGTTGTTTCTGTACCATGTATTGACAACTCAGAATGGGTGATGTATACCTATTTTGGGGGCGTCACAAGTACTTACAGTTAGAACAACAAAAGAATCCTTCATTCACCTTCACAATTGACACAGATGATGAAAATCTGATCACTTGTTGTTTTTGGGCCGATGCCACTTCTAGACGGGCTTATGGATTTTATGGTGATGTTGTCATTTTTGATACCACGTACAATACTAATCGTTACGGAATGATATTTGCACCACTAATGGGGGTTAATAATCATGGTCAAACTACGGTATTTAGTTGTGCTTTCTTAAGTGATGAGACCATAGCTAGTTTTTAATGGCTTTTCAAGTGTTTTTTGGAAGTAATGTCAGGCGATGAACCTAAGATGATTATCACCGATCAGGATCCGGCTATGACAAATGCCATTGCACAGATTCTTTCCAATACATTTCATAGGTATTGTAGTTGGCACATATTGACCAAATTCTCGAGAGAAGATTGACTCGATCAAATCTGATTGCTTATTATAAAGAGTTTTCATATTGCATTTGGAATTAGGAGATCTGTGGAAGATTTTGACTCTACTTGGGTAGCGTTAATGGAGAAAAGTGGGTTGAATGCTAATAAATGGCTACAATCAATGTATGACATCCGTTGTAGATGGGTACCCGCACATGTGAATCATGTTTTCTCAGCCGGCATGTCAAGTAGCCAACGAGCGGAGAGTTGTCATTCATTTTTTAAAAAGTTTATTTCTAAAAGGAATTCTTTAGTGGATTTTATGATTCAATTTGGTCGGGGCCTTCAACATCAACGACACAATGAGTTGGTTTCGGATAAAAAAGATTTGGTTGAGAGGCCGAGAATGAAATATCGTCATGACTTCTTAGTTCAAATGGTTGACATTTATACACACACTATATATTATAAATTTGAAGAAGAGTTGTATGAGAGCTTGAATTATAGGTTTGAACTTATGACGGAGGATGTCAATCACCGTGTATATAAGATTCTTAGAAGGAATGTCGACAAGTTTAAAGTAAGAGAAATTGATGATGACAACTCTTTGGATTACGCAACATGTACTGCAAAAGTTTGAGAGCTTGGGAATCCTATGCCGGCGTGTGATAGCTTATTTGCATAAGTATCATGATCTTGACAAATTGCCTACAAAATATATTTTGAAAAGGTGGACAAAAGGAGCAAAATCAAGTGGTGTAGTTGACGAGAATGGTGTGGAGATAAAAGATGACAAACCATACTTACTCTTGCGGAGTCAGTTGATTCAACAATCTCTAGAGATGATTGATAGTGCTCTCACAAATGAAGAAGCCACACATGTTTTAAAGGAATGTTTCGATAGAGATTATGAAAAGATCAAGAAAATACTTGGGAAGCAACATTGTTGGGACCCGAGTTAGTACGTATAACTACCGAAAAGATCCAAATGATTCGACAACGTATACAAACGGCACAAGATCGACAAAAGAGTTATGCGGATCTTCATCGAAAGGACGTGGAATTTAGTGTAGGGGATCATGTATTATTACGAGTTGCTCCATGGAAGGGAGTTACAAGATTTGGGAAGAGAGGAAAGCTCAAATCCATGATTTATTGGTCCATTTCAAATTCTTGACCGAGTAGGAAATGTAGCCTATGAGACTTGCGTTACCTCCAAGTATGTCTCGTGTTCATAATGTGTTTCATATATCGTACTTCAGTAAATATGTGAAAGACCCGAACCACGTTATAGAGTTAGAACCAGGACGAGATAGTAGAAGACTTAACGTATGAGGAGGTACTGTCAAGATTTTGGATAGGAAGGAGCATGTCCTACGCCTTGAAAGGTCATACCACAAGTTAAAGTTTTGTGGAGGAATCATGTTATAGAGGAAATGACACGGGAATTGGAAGCGGAAATGAAAGCGAGGTATCCTCACCTTTTGAAAACACCAGTACGTCACGTCGATTTCGAGGACGAAATTTCATAAGGAGGGAGGTTGTAAGACTCAAATTTTTTAAATAAAAAGGAATTTCCTTTATTTATTATTTTGAAATAGTAAGGGTTGATTTGATTAATGTGGATAGTTAAGGGTTAAATATGCAAATATTTCAAAATAAGCAAGTGGTTATAAAATATTCATTTTTGGTCGTGGAATATTAAATCTTGTTTGGGAATATTCGTTTGGGTCGTGGAATATTAAATCTTTGTCGGGGAATATTAAATGCGACAGTATGAAATAATAATGTGGGCCCATAACTTGGAAAGTGATTGGATGAAGAAAGCGACAAATATAAGTTGGTTAAAAATAACTAGCGTAGTTATTACAATTATCTTTGTTGGAATACCGGTGGTTAAAATACGATGTCTGGCGTGGGTTGCATTAAAGAAGATGGCAGACGGTATTGCAGTATTGTTGAATTATTGATCCTTACGTAAGAAGGCACTACTCGATAATTTTCACAAGTATTCTTATTCAATATTTTATTTTATTGATTCAATAATTGTTGCGTTGATATTTTATATTATTATTGTTTCAATAATTGTCATCTGCACAAGATTTCCCATTATCGGATCAATAATTCATATTATTTGAATAATATTATTAGATAACATTATTGGCAATGTCTAGAAAGTTACATTCAAGGAGAGGTTTGGTCACCTAATTGGCGCCCGATGAGGGAGAGATCCTTATTGGAAAGCCCCTCTTTCACGGGAGCGACTGGTTGTCATAAATGTGATTACGTAATATTATTTGTGAATAATTAATAATTGATTCATATGATAAGGAAATATTTATTTTATATGAATATAAATGATGGATTTATTTATGTGGTTATTAATGAAGGAATTAATCTTTGAGATGTTTTATTTGTATTTTATCGGATTGGAGGTATTAAAAGATCAAATCGGTGTTATTACTGACTTTATTGTGTGAGTTATAATATTTAATCAAATAGTTGGATCGTTGCAATTTTGGATATGTTATACATATATAAGTTGAGTATATGTCCACAAATTTTGAACCGTTAAAAATGAGCGTATAATTTATTATGAATTTTAAGAGGTGGTGATTGAAATTAGGTTATAAATGATTTTGGTGGAAAATTCTAAAATGGTGGGCCCCACTTTTGGTTGGTGAGAAATGTCCTCAATTAAATTTTCAAATGTGGTGGGTGGGAATAGTAGCAGGTAAAGCCATCGAGGTTCTTGAGTTAAGTCCGCTTGACGTCTTAACATTTTCCTATAAATAGAGAGCTAAGTTAGAATTGAAAATCACACAGGAAACAAAGTTTCTCTCTTTCTCTCTATATTATTGAGCGTATTTTGTGAGTATTTAGATACTTTGAAAGTTCTTTTATTCAAGACAAGTTTCATTCAACATCACTTTAGACCTTTCCTTAGAAGTAATCTTGATTCTTTGAGGTAAGGGATATTATTTTTTCGTAATGATATTATTTCTTCAATATCATTATCTTTGAAATGTTGATCTGAAGTTTTATCAAATTTGGAACTTTTTCATGTCGGGGTTACTTATTCATGAGTTCTTATTCACGAATTACTATTCATGAGTTCTTATTCACGAGTTCTTATTCACGAGTACTATTATGAAGCGTGAAAATGTTTTTTTGTGGAATTTCTATCTTTTGGTGTCGAAGTTACTATTCACGATATACGGCCACTATTCACGATATCGACATTATTCACGTGATCTGTGACTATTCATTGAAAAATAAAATTTCTTCTTTTCATCCAAAATATCTATTACGGATACTAGCTTTGATTGTATCCATGTTTTGATCATTCTTGAATTTTACACCACTATGATTATTTTTGAGGTATTGTTGGACATGGATAAAACAAAGTACGAATCCTTAATCCTTAATCCTTGTCATTTTGTTTCCTTTGGATTCGTTCTTTAAAAATATTTTTCATCATCCTCGGTCTTAAATGATGATATTATTGAATATCTTTGGCTGTAGTAGCAAAGATGAATGATTTCGAAGAATATCTTTGGCACAGTAGTGCAAAGATGAGCAGTGTTTAAATGAACATGACCGGTGATGAATATCTTTGGCCTTTAGTGCAAAAGATGAGCAGTGTTGAGATGAACATGACCGATTGATGAATATCTTTGGCACAGTAATGCAAAGATGAATATTTGATTTGAGATGAATATTGATTGATGTTACGGAGGATAAAATATTGATGATGGATTCGTTAAATTCATAGATTATAGTAGATTTCATTCTCTACGTAACTCTTCATGAATTATTATTTCGCTGCGAATATTGATCCGAAACTTGTTGTACATTGTATTCTATCAGATTTTTCCTGTTGGAGACTAACGATAATTTGTTGTATATTATCTTAGTCATATAGTATTCTTTCTTGGGCTAGTTGAGCTCACCCTTTTCCTTGTTGTTCCATTTTTTCTTCTCGGGAGGCGAGAATGTGGCGAAAGTACTTAGTCGGGGTATGGAATGAAGGTTCTAGAGAGAGTTGTTTAGTAGTCCTCACCATTTTGTAAAATAATGTATCAATAAATGTGATGAGGATTTATTTGAGTATAGATATTGTCAGAAGATAATATTTGTATTTAAACTCACGATTTCTTGTTGTGATAATAAAGTTGTAGTTGTTTCTGTACCATGTATTTGGCGACTCAGAATGGGTGATGTATACCTATTTTGGGGGCGTCACAACACATTCCATGACTCGAGTTTAATCTAGGATATTAAGGTTAAAAGGATTAAATTACATTGAAACATTGGTCACTAAAAGGTTGCATCGAATCATCGATTTTATTATTACTTGGGTAGCAGTGATGCATTACTAGATGCCGCTCAGTGTTTATAATTTTATAATATGATTTTAAAATTATTATCAACGTAATAATAACCTATAGGGTCACACACATAGAAACGTAATTAAAGGAAATTAATTTAAATTGTAAAGATTTAAATATATCAATATGATTGATAGTATTTAAATTACAAATTTAAATTAATAGAATAATTTATATATAGGTATATTAATTAAGATAGACTTAATATATATATATATATATATATATATATATAAATTCAGATTTTATTAGGTATTGAATAATTCCTTTTAATCGATATATATATATGATATGTAGCAGCCATTTTAGGTATTATTCATAAACCAAAAACCCTAGCCACTCTTAGGGAGGGACTAGAGAGAAATCGTTTCGAAATCCTCATCCTTGGTGGCTAGTACCGCAGTTCCTTCTTCTGCAGATCATAGGACGATTCTCGGAGCGTTCGTGTAGACACCGTAGAGGCGCGATTCATTTGGATTGCATTGGAGATTCGAGTGCATCAGTTTCAGAAGCACTTTACACTGAATTAATTGATTTTCGCATGGATCTTGTTTAGGGTTTCGGAAATTGCTTTAAATTGGTTTATTTCCGCTGCGTTTCTGTGTCGAAACCCTTCACTTGGGTCCTTGGAGTCTTTATCTCTATCTCCATCCTTTGCAAGTCATACAAAATGGGCCTTTGTGTTGACAATATCGCACTCATACCCGCATATGATCTTCTATTCAATGCGTCAGCTACCACGTTCGCTTTTCCAAGATGGTATTGGATGGTATGATCATAATCTTTCAACAATTCAAGCCAACGTCGTTGTTGCATGTTTAGTTCCTTTTGAGTGAAGAAATATTTGAGGCTTTTATGATCCGTAAAGATCTCCACTTTTTCCCCATACAAGTAATGCCTCCAAATTTTAAGTGCGAAGACAACAGCTGCCAACTCTAGATCATAAGTAGGATAATTCCTCTCATATTCTTTGAGTTGTCGAGAGGCATAGGCTATGACTTTCCCATGTTGCATGAGAACACATCCTAACCCCTTTCTTAGGAGCGTCCTTTGTAGATGACAAATCCTCCGAGCAGATGGTATTGTCGAACGGTCTTTGAAATGAGTCTTCTCTTGAGTTCTTGAAAACTCTTCTCACATTCCTCGCTCCAACCGAATTTTGTATTTTTCCGAGTTAGCTGAGTTAAGGGAGTAGCGATTCGAGAAAACCCTTATCTGAATCTCCGATAATAACCAATTAAGCCGAGAAAGCTACGTGCTTTGGTCATCGATTTAGGTTGCTCCCGACTTTGAATAGCTTCGATCTTTCTTTGGGTCAACGGATATTCCATGACTTGATACCACGTGCCCAAGGAATGCTACTCAGCTCGTAAATCGCATTTCTTCAACTTGGCATAAAGCTTATATTCACGAAGCTTTTGGAGTATCGACCTCAAGTGTTGCTTTCATGATCTTCACGGCTTTTGGAATAAATAAGGATGTCATCAATAAAGGCGACCACAAAGTGATCCAAATATTTCTTGAATACTCGGTTCATCATATCCATGAAGGCACCGGGAGCATTAGTCGATCAAAAAACATGACTAGAATTCATAATTCCGCATCAGGAGTTCGAAAGTCGTCTTTGGAATGTCATCGGTTCTAATCTTCAATTGGTGATATCTGGAGCGAAGATCGATCTTTGAAAAGAATTTGGCACCTTGCACGGTGGTCAACAGGTCATCAATATGTGGCAATGGGTGCCTATTTTGATTGTGACATGATTCAACTCCCGATAATCAATACAAAGTCGCATAGTCCCATCTTTCTTCATCACGAATAGAACAGGATCACCCCAAGGAGAAGTACTAGGACGAATAAAGCCAATATCTAATAATTCCTGCAGTTGGGTCTTTAACTCCTGAAGTTCAATAGGAGCCATTCGATATGGGGCTTTGGAAATGGGTTTTGTCTCAGGGTTCAAGGTCGATACAAAATTCAATTTCACGCTCTGGTAGGCGGGAAGTTCTTGAGGAATACGTTAGAAATTCATTAACAATAGAAATATCATTCAAAGCTGACGTATTTTTGTTTAGATCCGTGACGTGAGCTAAAAAAGCTTGACAACCATTTTTCAATAAACGAATAGCTTTATGGCTTGAAATGACAGTGATTGATTTTAATGGTTTGGTTGTTTGAATTCGCATAATAGGTTGGTTAGGAATATGAAAGTTAACAACCTTACGAAAACAATCAATTTTTGCATAATGAGTAGTTAACCAATCAATCCCTAGAATTACGTCAAATGCAAGTATTTTCAATGAAATAAGATCGACAGGTAATGTGAAGGTACCAATTTAAACCAAACAAGACTTATAAACAGTGGATGTAATAAAGGTTTCTCCCAACGGAGTTTCAACAGATAAGTCAAAGTCCAATTTCTCCGGAGTCAAATTTAAACGTTGAGCACAAGTAAGAGAAATCAAATAAGGTATATACTTCGCTAGAGTTTATGATAAGTTTACCCGTGATGACCTCATTCGGGTTCTTTGCTTTCGGGAGGTCACGACAAACGCCTCTCTCCAGACCACCGACTTTGGCTTTTACGGGGGTGTCCTTTGGTGCCTCCATCCTATTGAACTTGTCTTCTGGTGAGCGACAAAATCGGGCAGGTGACCTTCTCTTCCACAATTATAACATGCTTTTGACTGGCATCATACGGTTTGGAGTGATGTGTGTCCCTCCTCCCGCATTTGAAGCATATATGATAGGTGGTCGTTCTTCTTCCTTAACAACAGTCTTTGATGTCGACGTCTTTCCATCATTGTTTAATCTCCTCTTCTTGAAATGTCCATTCTTATTGCTTTGGCCATGATTACCATCGAAGTGGTTACCATTTACGGCATGTTGATTCCTCCACGCTTATTATCACCGCTTCGATGGATTTGTTATCACCGGTATTATCATTTTGTTTACCGCTTCTCTTTTAGTTAGGTTGACTCATTATCGCGCTCCAATAATTGAGCCCTATTAACAACATCCGAATACAAACACGGTTTATGAGAGATAAGATATTGGCGTATCTCGGGTTTCAAACCTCTTAGAAACATTAGCGTCATTCTCTCCTCATTATCAACCAAATGGGAATAAAACCGGGACAACTCGGCAAACTTGGCTTCGTCTTGCGACACGATCATGTTGTTTTTTGCTCGACTTAATGAACTCTATCTCTTTCATGTGACGAATACTTTGGGAAAATACTTGTCGTTGAACAATTCTTGGAACTTCTCCCAAGTCATCTTGATGCGATGAGGTTGAGTCGTTTCTGATTCCCACCGATAATCTGCCTCTGCACGCAACATAAAGGTGGCAAAGGGAACTTTTTGCTTCTCGGAGCATCCCAAGACATCAAATATCTTGTAGATCTGCTTTATCCACGTCTCCGCCTTAAGTGGTTTTGGCTCTCAAAAAAACTCCGATGGTCCCGGTTCTTGAACTACTTAGCGGTGGCCGTCTCGAGAGAGTTCTTAGTGTTTCCACCTGACATTTTGTATGCAGAGCCGCTCTGCTTTGATGTTGCATGAATTGGGTGAAGCCTTGTAACATTCCATCGTTCATCATTTGGTCAGTGTTGTTGTTTGCATGAGGATTGTCGCCTTCCTGATGCACATTGTCCTGGTTATTGATCTGTGGAGAGTCAGCGGTCTCCTGTGCTCCATTGATGTTCTCAACATTCTTGGATGCCATTTTCAAATACTGCCACAAAACAAGGGTTAATTAACATGTCACATATTACCCCTATACCCTGACCGGCCAATTAAATACCAAATAAACTTAAGTAGGTCATACTAGCGAAGGAATTCCCCGTCTCTCCCCTCATAGTTCTTGTCTCACATCTTAGCCAGGGATCATATCCCTAAGCTTTGATACCAACCGTGACACCCCCAAAATAGGTATACATCACCTATTCTGAGTCGCCAAAAATATGGTACAAAATACAAATACAATCTTTAATATACAACAAGAGAGCTGTGAGTTTTAATACAACTATTGTCTTCTAGACAATATCCACTCTCAGAATAAGTCCTCATTACATTTATTGTCACACTATTTAGCAGAATAGTGAGGACTACTAATCTTATCATCTGGACCGTCACTCCGTTCCCCGACTAGTCCGGCCACGTTCTCATTTCTGAGAGAACGGTGAAAGAAAGGGTGAGCTCAACTAGCCCAAGAAGAAATATTATGACTAAGATAATGCAGAATAAATTATCATTAGTCTTAATGATGTTAAAGCGATAAAATACAATAGACATCAAGTTTAAGCTGCGATGAACATCTGATCCATTAAAAGAGTCAAGTAGAGAATAAAATCTACTATCTTTTATGATTTAAAAGGTTTTCATCACTTTTATCTACGGGACTCAAATTAATAAATAATCCACCTCATCCCCGCACTACTACGACCAAGGATATTCATAAGTATCACAACCACAAATTATCCATGCACTACGGGCCAAGGATATTCGTGTATTCATCAATGGTCATGATCAAGCCAACAATTGTCCATCAATGCACTACGTGCCAATGAGGACTTTTACCACATCATTTGTAACATTACGACCATGATTACATAAGAATAATCCACAGTGTCATAATCATACCAAGTCCATCTATGCACTACAGCCACGAGATGACTTTCAACAAAATATAAATTTGAGGATGATGACAATGATATAAGAATTCAATAAAACAAGTTCAAGAATTAATTTATTAGGGAACTAATAACGTCCAAATTGTCAACATGATACTTCTTTGTAGAATAAAATTTAAGAATGCTCGGAAGAATATTTCCACGAAAAGATCTTTGGATGAAGCCGCAAATATCGAGGATATTCCACCAATTTCATGGAGTATAGAAGTCAAAACTTTACCAAATTTGAGTATAATAAAGAATGGAATAACAAAAGAAATCACCATGTATATACGGTGCAGCATGTAGGCGAGTTATTCAGCGAGAATAATAAATAACGGAAACGGTCAAGCGTGTATACACCAAGCGGGATATTCAACAGAATAATAAAGAATGGAATAACAACGAAATCACCATGCATGCGGTGCTTGCGTAGATGAGTTATTCCAACAGAATAATAAATAACGGAATCGGTCCGGCGTAAAATGCATGACGAGGATATTCCAGCGGAGAATAATAAAAAAGCGGAACCAGTCCGGCGTAAAATGCACTGACAGAATATTCCAACAGAATAATAAAGAATGGAATAACAACAGAATTTCACCATGTATGCGGTACTTAGCATAGAGAGGTTATTCCAGCAGAATAATAAATAATGGAATAACTGAAGAATTTCACCAAGAAATAGGTAGTGGCAGCGTATCTGAGTTATTCCAATGAGAATAATAAAGACCTGGAATAATGAAGTTCTCTTCATGAATAAAAAATAATAATACCCTTACCTTATAAAGAAGAGTACTCAAAGCGGTGAAGGCGGGGATATCTTGAAGAAACTTGCACCACGCTCAAAGCTTTCTTAAACGCTAAAGAAATACATTTCAAGATAGAAGAATAATTCTCTCTACGGTTTCTCTCAGAGTTTCATTGAATTAAAAGAAATAATGAAGGAATGAGCTTATTTATAGAAGAATGGGTGAATAGTAACCAATCCATGAAGCAGTCAAGATCGATTTACTTTAAGCAGACGGTCAGGATTGGTTTACAATAAAATATAATATATTCTATTTATAATCTAATAAAACAAATAACTTTTAAAAAGATTTTACTATCGCAAACACTACGCGGGCATTATGCAAACACTATGCATAATAAAATATAATATATTCTAATTATTGTCTAATAAAGCAGATAATTTTATAAAAGTATTACATTTTATATAAAAAAAAAATTACTATTTTATTTAATAAAAGCGAATAACTTTATAAAAGTATTACATTTTATATAAAAAAGTTTTTACATTTTATTACATTAATAATACTAATAAAACAACACTTCATCATCATTATTATTATTCACACTATTAATCGACTGAGGTCATTCCCGGGAAGAGGGGCTTTCGATAAAGATTTTTCCCTATTGGCGTATGATTAGGTGACCAAACCTCTCCTTGGCGAGAACTTCTAGACATCGTTAATAATGCAAATAATAATATTAATAACTCATCATCTCAATTATTGATTTAATAATATATAAAATATCGACAATAATTGAATAAAGCTGAATGATGACTTCACGTAAGCATCGATAATCAATATCGTGTCTTTATTATGCAAACCGCGCGTATTTACATACTTTTAACAACGGGTGTTTCAACGATTAACGAGTAAAACTTTCGCCGTTATTTTCATAAAATATTTTTTTGTCATTTCTTAATCCGATAATAATTCCATTGTGGGGTCCACCAATGATTGTGCCGTCGTACGAATATTCCCTGTTAAAACGAATATTCACTGACCAATCGAATATTATATAACAATTTGCGTACTTTGTAAAATTTATAAATATTACCCACAAATATAACAGTATATCAAATTCATTCGAAAATGATAATTATAGAAAATTCATCTTTATTCATAAAAGTTGGGGTCTTACAATATCATTTTCTTTGATAATTTTCTTTTACGAGTTATTATTCATGGGATATTATTCACTCGGTTACTATTCACTCTAGTATTATTCACTCGGGTATTCGGGGCACTTTTCATGCCAGAGTACTATTCACGTGTTACTATTCACCCGAATATTATTCACTCAAGTATTTTGAGTACTTTTTCGTTCGAGTCTTATTCAAAGGTCTATTCCCAAAGTATTATTCATGTGGTACTATTCACGATGAAAAATTGATTCTTTTCTCATCCAAATTATTTTTGGTACATGAATATTATTCTTGAATTTTACTCTACAAAGCAAAGATATCGTGTTGACAATTTGGACGTTATTGATTTGGATAAATTAAATTATAAATATTTAAAATTTATCCTTGAACTTTATTTTATTGAATTATTATATCATTGTCATCACCCCTCATGCTTATATTGTGATGAAAGTCATCTTTGGCTTACGTGCATAGATGGACTTGGTATGATTATTGTGAGACCCCAGATTTTATCAATAAAGATTTAAATTTTGTCGAAATAATTTTTAATATTATGGTGTGAATTTGAGATAATATTATAGTTGTGGGTAGTATTTATAAATTTTGCAAAGTATGCAAGTGGTTATATTATATTCGATTGGTGGGGAATATTCGGTTTAGCGAGGGAATATTCAGACAACTACTCAATCATTGGTGGACCCTAGCAAATTATTGTCGGATTGAGAAAACGACAAAAATATTTTATTGAAATAACGGCGGAAGTTTTACCGTTGACATTGTTGAACTACTCAGTAGTAAAAGTACGAGAATACGTGTGGTTGCATAAGAAGACACGCGGTATTGATTATTGATGCTTATGTGAGAAGTCACCGGTTTGATTCCATTATTGTCGATTAATAATATGAATTATTATAAGCGATAATGACGTTTTTGTTTTATTCAGTATTATTAACGTAATAAAAAGCGAAACATCTTTTTATATAAAGCGAGAATACTTTATTAAAGTTATTACATAAATAGAATATATTATATTTTATTACGCATAGTGTTGCATAGTGTTTTGCATAGTGTTTTGCATAGTATTGCATAGTGTTTGTATAGTAAAATGTTTTTATATAAATAGAATATATTATATTTTATTTAAAAGATTTTGCTTTAAATATGGATAGTCGATTAAAGTAAATCAATCAGGACCGTTTCATGGATTAATTACTATGCATTCTATTTTCCTATAAAAAGAAGCTCATTCCTTCATTATTTTCTTACGAATTCTTTGAAACTACAGAGAGAGAAATTAGAGAGAAGCTATGAGAGAAAATCTATAGAGAGAAAGAAGAAGAGTATTACGGTACTTCACTACTTTGATATTCAGGTGTCTTTTACGGTAAGGTATTATTATTTGTTGTGCCGTAAAGTGGTGTTATTCTTTTCTTCAAGAGAAGAACATTACATTATTCCATTCTTTATTATTACATTGGAATAACTTTTGATACGCAGTATTCCCTATACTTGGTGATATTCTTGTGTTATTCCATTCTTTATTATTCGATGGAATAACTTTGTATATCTTGGTTTGCCTATACTTGGTGTAATGACCCGGTATATACGGTTCACCCAATACTTGGTGATCTTCTTACATTATTCCATTCTTTATGATTATGTTGGAATAACCGATTTATCACAATCTGCATACTTGGTGAAACTCTATTATTATTAGTCATTTATATTTACGTGAATATCACATACATGCTTTATCTGTAGGACTGGTTCCATTGTTTATTATTTCGCATTTATTATTACATTGGAATATCACATCTCGTGTGTTTTACACGGACCGGGTTCCATTGTTTATTATTATTAAGCATTTATTATTACGTTAGATCATCACGTTGCGGTGTGAATTTCACACGACTGGTTTAGATTATTATTATTACATTGGAATAACACTATGCATCAATCTGCGCATGCATGGTGATTTCTTTTGTTATTCCATTCTTTATTATACCCGGTTGGTTAAAACTTTGACTTTTATACTCCATGAAATTAGTAGAATATCCTTGATATTTGCGTTTCATCCGATATCTTTTCATGGAAATATTCTTCCGATCATTCTTGAATTTTCTTTCTACAAAGCAAAGTATCTTGTTGACAATTTGGACGTTAATAAATCCTAGAGAAATTAATTCTTGAACTTGTTTTGTTGAATTATTATGTCATTGTCATCATCCTCATGATATATTATGTTATCTTTGGCTTACGTGCGTAGATGAACTTAGTATGATTATGACCGGGGATCATCGGTATAATCATGGCTTGTTATAAATGATGTGATAAAAGTCCTCGGTGGCTGTAATGCGTTGATGGATAGTTTTGGTATGATTATGACCGGGGTGATTCGGTATAGTCATGACCATTGATAAATTGATGAAAATCCTTGGCGTGGTGCGAGGGATGATTAGATATTGTGGTTTATTCATTAAACTGAGTCTTAATGATAAAATTGATGAAAAACCTTTTAAATCATAAAAGATAGTAGATTTTATTTTCTCTTGACTCTTTTAATGGATTGCTTATTCACCGCAGATTAAACTTGTTGTCTATTGTATTTTATCGTTTAAACTTTGTTGAAGGCTAATGATAATTTATTCGCATTATCTTAGTCATAATATTTCTTCTTGGGCTAGTTGAGCTCACCCTTTCTTTCACTTTTTCTTGTGAAATGAGAACATAAATTTGGGACAGTCGGGGAACGTAAGTAATGGTCCGGAGGATAGCATTAGTAGTCCTCACTATTACGTGAAATAGTGTGATAATAGTTGTAATGAGAACTCCTTTTGAGTTTGTATAATATCTAGTAGACAATATTTGTATTCAAACTCACAGTTTATGTTGTATTGTACACGACAGTTATATTAGTAAGTTGTATTTGAATTTATGTACCATGTAAGTGGCGACCCAAGATGGGTGACGTATACCTAATTTTGGGGGCGTCACAATTGGTATCAAAGCTTAGGGATATGATCCCTGGCTGAGATGTGAGATAAGAACTAGGAGGGGATAGACGGGGAATTCCTTCACTAGTATGACCTACCTAAATTTATTTGGTATTTAATTGGTCGGTCAGAGTATAGGGATAATATGTGATATGTTAATTAACCCTTGTTTTGTGACAGTGTTTGAGAATGGCATCTGAAAATGCTGAGATAAGCAATGAAGCACATGAGAGTGTTGATTCATTTCAAACAAAAGGTAAATCTACATTTAACAATAACGATAATAATCATCTTTGGTGGCAGCATTTATCGTAACAATGATAACCATCGTGGGGGAAATTATCATGCCAAGAATGGTAACCACTTCGGTGGTAATCATGGCAAAGATAATAGAAGTGGAAATTGCAAGAAGAGAAGGTCATTTAGCCAAATTTTGTTGTGCACCAAAGTCAAGTCTAGCTGGGACGGTGGCACCAAAGGTTGATGTGGACAAAACAAAGTCGTTGGTTTTAGGAAGTGCATTTTTCATGACTTCTCAAAAAGCGAGTAAACCGAACGAAGTTAGCACGGGTTAGTTAATTATAAATTGCGAAGTCTATACCTTATAAGATACCGGTTCTACCCATTATTTTATCTCTCTTGCTTGCGTTCAAGGTTTAAATTTGACTCCGGAGAAGTTAGACTTTGACTTATTGGTTGAAACTTCGTTAGTAGGAGCCTTCGTTACCGCTACTATTTTTAAAACTTGTTTGATTCAAATAAACACTTTCACGCGTTATTCTGTCGATCTTATCTTTTGAAAATACTTGCCTTTGATGTGATTTTAGGAATCAATTGGTTAACTACTCATCATGCTTTTCGTAAGGTTGTTAGCTTTTATATTCATAACCAACCTGTTGTGCGAATTCAAGTAACCAAACTACTAAAGTCAATTATTGTCATATCAAGCCATAAGTAAAAGAGCCCCGAACCTTTCGTTGTTGACTTCCTTGTGTGGAATGCACCGAAGCGGACTTTCGTAGGCGACGTCGTGGATTTGAAGATGGCAAGTTGATAGGTATCATTGTGAGGGTCTTATCCGGGTTAAGGGATAGAAGTCACGATTGGTATTAATGTGACGTCTTATCCAAGTCTTGGACGAGAGTAATGTGATTTTTGAATGATATTTCTATCATTAATAAATTTCTTGGCGTATTCTTGAAGACTTCCTAGCCTACCCTAGAACGTGAAATCAAATTTTGTATTGACCCCAAAGATAAAAACCCATTTCTTAAACCTCAAATATTTCTTCAACTAAAAGGATCTGTTTACGAGGATTATGATGAAAGTCATAATAAAAGCATTGGACTAATGAAAATCATGGGTATATGAAGTATTAGTAAGTGTTATGATGAGTTATGTTGGTTATTATGAGAAAACATGAAAGTTTCATAGAAATCACAAAGGGTTAAAAAATCAGATTTTGGTGAAAACGGAACATGAAATTCAATTGACCATATCTCCAATTATAATTTGAATTTTTGAGTGTGGTTAAGTCCTAGAGTTAGATCTATGAGTTACCTAACTAATCCAAGTGGAATTACTGGAAAAGGTGTTGTAGATTTTTGTGTGGACTGATTTTAGCAAAGGAGTGCAAAGCTGCAAAAATCGAAAAAGCTGCTGCCATGATTTTAGAGGGGCTGTTTCGGCCACTTAAATTATGAGAAAAATTCTGACCTTTTGGGACATGAAAGTATATGGTATAAAGTACCTCCTGTCCAAAAATGAGCTCATTCTGACTTAAAATGAGCAAGTTATGACTATTTCAATATTTAGGTTTTCCGATTTAAAAACGCTATAACCGGAGTTCTATAACTCAGGATGACCATGAAATTTAAACTAGAAGCTCACGTTAACATGTGTAAGGTCCTGCCAAGATTTAGGAATTTTTGGAGTTAAACTTGAGGTAGCTAATTTCTTAAGGAATTAATTAGAAATTGATTTTTGAAAAATAGTAAATGAATTTTAAAATTTCGAGAGAAAAATATATTTTCATTATGGGACTATATTATGCTAAATTCCAGAAAAGAAATATTTTGGGACTGATTTGGTATTTTTATGAAAATAGTTTAATTCTGAACATATGAGTTAAATATGTTATGTGAAGTAACAAAGTTGAAATAGGATTTTATGGCTAGAGAATCCTATATAGAGTATATGCATATATATTTTTTTTTATGAGGGATTTGATAATTGGTGATGATATTTTATGAGTATGGCATTTTTGAATGATTAAATGCATTATATGGTAAAGCGTAAACAATTGAGATAAATTGTTTATAAATTTAAGAAGTGATTAAAATATTGTTATAATATTAATGATATTAGATTATGAGATTATTAAGTGATTGATAACATGGGGATATTCTTGAATCTGGATAAATTATATTATAAATGTTTAATATTTATCCTTTATCTCATTTGATTGATTCTTTATATCATTATCCTCATGCTTATATTATGTTGAAAGTCATCTGTGGCATGTAGTGCATAGATGGACTTGGTATGATTATGACCGAGGATTGTTCGATATAATCATGTAGTAATTGAAAACACGATTATCTTGGCAAAGAAGTGCATGGATAATTTGTGGTCGTGATACTAATGAATACTACGATTATCTTTGGTCAGTAGTGCATGGATAATTTGTGGTCGTGATACTAATGAATACACGATTATCTTTGGTAGTAGTGCATGGATAATTTGTGGTCGTGATCTTAATGAATACACAATTATCTTTTGGCAGCAAGATGCATAGATAATTTGTGGTCGTGATACTAATGAATACACGATTATCTTTGGTAGTAGTGCATGGATAATTTGTGGTCGTGGATATCTAATGAATACACGATTATCTTCGCACGTAGTGCATGGATAATTGTGGTCGGATCTTAATGAATACACGATTATCTTTGGCAGTAGTGCATGGATAATTCGTGGTCGTGATACTAATGAATATCCTTGGCACCGTAGTGCGGGGATGATTCGATGATATGGATTAATTATTGAAATTTGAGTCTCAAAGAATGAAATATTAATTCATGGATGTGGTAAAAGTCATCTTTGGTCAGTAGTGCATTGATAGACTTGGTATGATTATGACCACGGATTATTTAAGTATAATCATGATCAGTAATTAAAAACACGAATATCCTTGGCTAGTAAGTGCATGGATAATTCGTGGTCGTGATACTATTAAGTCGCGTCTCAAACATTATTGGTTTTCTGGTTGTATATCTTGCTTTTGTAGTGCAAAAGATGAATTGTTAATAAATATCTTTGGCTTCAGTAAGGCAAAAGATGAATTGTTAATGAATATCTTTGGTAGGATTGCAAAGATGAATTTAATGTTTTCAACGATAAAGGTATTCAAGGTATCCTCACCTCTTTATCATACCAGTCGTACCCCTAATTTCGAGGGCGAAATTCCATAAGGAGGGAGATTGTGAGACCCAGATTTTATCAATAAAGATTTAAATTTTGTCGAAATAATTTTTAATATTATGGTGTGAATTTGAGATAATATTATAGTTGTGGGTAGTATTTATAAATTTTGCAAAGTATGCTAGTGGTTATATTATATTCGATTGGTGGGGAATATTCGGTTTAGCGGGGAATATTTATTCGCATAACTACTCAATCATTGGTGGACCCCTAGCGATGTAATTATTGGCCGGATCGAGAAAAGCGACAAAAATATTTTATTGAAATAACGGCGGAAGTTTTACTGGTTGATCTTGTTGAACTACTCGGTAGTAAAAGTACGATGTCGTGTGTGGTGCGCATAGTAGCACTGCCGGTATTGATTATCGATGCTTATGTGAGAAGTCACGGTTTGATTCCATTATTGTCGATTAATAATATGAATTATTATAGCGATAATGACGTTTTATTTTATTCGTATTATTAACGTAATAAAAGCGAAACATCTTTTTTATATAAAATGTAATACTTTATTAAAGTTATTCTATAAATAATATATTATATTATATTTTATTATGCATAGTGTTGCGTAGTGTTTTTTGCATAGTGTTTTGCATAGTGTTTGCATAGTAAAATGTTTTTATATAAATAGAATATATTATATTTTATTTAAAAGATTTTGCTTTAAATATGGACCGTCCGATTAAAGTAAATCAATCGGACCGTTCATGGATTAATTCTTATGCATTCTATTTTCCTATAAATAGAAGCTCATTCCTTCATTATTTTCTTTGAATTCACTTTGAAACTCTAGAGAGAGAAATTATAGAGAGAAGCTATATAGAGAGAAAATCTATATAGAGAAAGAAGAAGAGTATTCGGTACTTCACTACTTTGATATTCAAAGTGTCTTTTACGGTAAGGGTATTATTTGTTGTACATCGTAAGTGGGTGTTATTCTTTCTTCTTGAAGAGAACATTTTGTTATTCCATTCTTTATTATTACATTGGAATAACTTTATACATGAGATACCCTATACTTGGTGATATACTTATGTTATTCCATTCTTTATTATTCGATGGAATAACTCTCATATGTCTTATTTACCTATACTTGGTGGAATGACCGATATATGCGGTTCACCCAATACTTGGTGATCTTTTTTCGTTATTCCATTCTTTATGATTATGTTGGAATAATAGGTTTATGCTAAGCAATCGCATACTTAGTGAAACTCTGTTATTATTCCGTCATTTATATTTATGGAATATCCCATGCTGTCTTATCTTTACGGACACGGGTTCCATTGTTTATTATTTCGCATTTATTATTACGTTGGAATATCACATGTCGTGTGTTTTACATTGGGACACGGTTCCATTTTTTATTATTATTCAAAGCATTTATTATTACGTTAGATCATTCATGATTGTGAATTTCACACGACTGGTTCCGTTATTATTATTCTATTGGAATAACTTTCATACATGCAAGTACCGCATGCGTGGTGATTTCTTTTGTTATTCCATTCTTTATTATACCCGGTTGGTTAAAACTTTGACTTCTATACTCCATGAAATTAGTAGAATATCCTTGATATTTGCGTTTCATCCAAAGATATCTTTCATGGAAATATTCTTACGATCATTCTTGAATTTTACTCTACAAAACAGTATCTTGTTGACAATTTGGACGTTAATAAATCCTAGAGAAATTAATTCTTGAACTTGTTTTGTTGAATTATTATGTCATTGTCATCATCCTCATGATATATTATGTTATCTTTGGCTTACGTGCATAGATGAACTTAGTATGATTATGACCAGGGATCATCCGGTATAATCATGGCTTGTTATAAATGATGTGATAAAAGTCCTCGATTGGCTCGTAATGCGATGATGGATAGTTTTTGGTATGATTATGACCGGGGTGATTCGGTATAGTCATGACCATTGATAATTTGATGAAAATCCTTGGACTGAGTGGTACGGGGATGATTAGATATTGTGGTTTATTCATTAAACCGAGTCTTAATGATAAAAATTGATGAAAAACCTTTTAAATCATAGAAGATAGTAGATTTTATTTTCTACTTGACTCTTTTAATGGATTGCTTATTAAGCCGCTGATTAAACTTGTTGTCTATTGTATTTTATCGGTTTAACACTTTGTTGAAGGCTAATGATAATTTATTTCGCATTATCTTAGTCATAATATTTCTTCTTGGGCTAGTTGAGCTCACCCTTTCTTTCACCGTTCTCTTGAGAAAATGAGAACATACAGCCGGGACGAAGTCGGGGAACGTAAGTAATGGTCGAGGATAGCATTAGTAGTCCTCACTATTACGTGAAATAGTGTGATAATAGTTGTAATGAGAACTCCTTTTGAGTTTGTATAATATCTAGTAGACAATATTTGTATTCAAACTCACGATTTATGTTGTATTGCATACCTGCAGTTATATTAGTAAGTTGTATTTGAATTTATGTACCATGTAAGTGGCGACCCAAGATGGGTGACGTATACCTAATTTTGGGGGCGCCACAATTATGATTTTAGGATTATTTGGGTATAATCATGACCAAGTAATGTAACGAATGATGTGGTAAAAGTCCTCATTGGCCCGTAGTGCGTTGATGAGCGATTATGGGTATGATTATGACCGAGGATTATCTCGGATAGTCGTAATTATTGATGATTACATGAATATCCTTGGCTCAGTAGTGCGTGGATAATTCAATGATGTGGTTTATTTATTAAGTTGAGTCCGAGCGATAAAGTTGATGAAAACTTTTTAAATCATGAAGATAGTAGATTTTATGCTCTACTTGACTCTTCTAATGGATTCGCTTGTTCACCGCAGATTTGTTGATCTAAAACTTGTTGTCTATTATATTCTATCGGTTGTTATATTGTTGAAGGCTAATGATAATTTATTCTGCATTATCTTAGTCATAATATTTCTTATTGGGCTAGTTGAGCTCACCCTTTTCTTTCATTATTCTCTTCAGGAAATGAGAATATAGCTGGGATGAGTCGGGAAATGGAGTGATGGTCCAGGATAAGTGGCTTTAGTAGTCCTCACTATTCTGTGAAATAGTATGATAATAATTGTAATGAGGACTCCGTTGAGAGTGGATATTGTCTAGAAGACAATATTCTTGTTTAAACTCTCAACTATGTTTTTTCGTATTTTTTACACGACAGTTGTATATAATTAAGTTTGTATTCAAATTTTGTACCATATTTTAGGCGACCCAAGATGGGTGATGTATACCTGTTTTGGGGGCGTCACAGTCAGTGTATAAGAATGTGATATTTGATATTTTCCACGGAATTCCCAACTGAATATCAGCCAAAAATCTGAATTGAAAAATTTGTAGGCCCTACAAATATATTTATGTATTATTTAATTAATTTAATATAAAATTAAATAAATTTAATTTAATTTAGTTTATTAGACAAAATAAATGTTAAAAATTATATAATATAATATAATATAATAAAAAATAAAAAATAATAATAAAATAAATTGAATAAAATAAATCAAATTTAATTTAATTTAATAATTTTTTTTAAAATATAATATAATATTATACAAAATAAATTAATGTATATTAAATTTAATTAAATTAAATAAAATTTTAAAATTATAAAAATTTACAAGTGAATTTTAAAAATAAGATAATATAATATACTCTAATATAAATTTAAAAATTAGAAAATATTATATTTATTAATTAAAAATTAAACAAATAAAAGAACATATAATAATAAACTTAAATAAATTTTAAGAATTAGATAATATAATATAATACAAAATATAATAAAATTCTTAATAGTGTTGATGATAATAAGTTGAAGATTACGTTTTGGTGAATATTTGAATGTGAATGTAAATGTATGTGAATGATAATGAGTTGGATATCGCATAATGAGTTGGATATTACGTTTTAGCGTTACGTTGAATATTTGAATGTGAGATACAGGTTTATATTACTGTGTATTAGGTTGTGACAGGTTACAGGTACATTAATGGGTTTAAACACCTGAAAACTGAACTTTTCAAATCTGCATTTAAAAAAAATTACTGTTATTTACGACGGAATAAGGTTTTTCCGACGGATATTCCATCGGTGTTAATAAGAACATAATTTTTAATAGACACTGTTATATTTTAATTTTCAGTCGGAAGTAAGTTAATTCCGAGGGAATATAGCCGTCGGAACTAGGTTATCTCCGACGCAAATTTCGTCGGAATTAATAATTAGCCAGTTTAAATAAATGCCGGGTTATTTTAATATTCAGTCAAAAATAACTTATGTCCGAAGGAATAGCTTCGTCGAGCATAAGAAATAGTATACTCGACGAAAAAGTGTGTCCTAATTATTCAGTCGTAAATATCTTATTTGTGACGCATGTCCGTCGGAGATAAGTTCGTCGAAGATAAGAAAACTCCAACGGAATTTTTGACGGATCTTATCTTCGACGCGTTTATATACGACTGCATTTCCGACGAAAATTTCCATCGGAAATAATATACTTTCGACTGAATAGGCTTATTTCTGAGGGAATATTCCGTCGGACTTAAGCTTTTTTCTTGTAGTGTTTATAGAAGGCTTACCTACCTCAGAAGAAATGACAGTGATATGGGTGCTGGTAGACAGATTAACAAAGTATGGACATTTTATAGCACTTAAACACCCTTTCACATCTGCGCACAGTTGGCTCAGGATTTCCTTTCACACATCTATAGGCTACATGCTATAGTGTCTGATAGAGATAAGGTGTTTATCAGCCTCTTTTGGCACTCTTTTTAAAATTGTGGGAACTAGGCTACAAATGAGTACAACCTACCACTTCCAGAAAGATGGGCAAACCGAGAGAGATTTTAAAATGTTATCTAAGATGTATGGTTACACAGAAGCCTCACAAGTGGGCATCTTGGTTGTCATTGGCAGAATGGTGGTATAATACTCATTTTCACACTGGTTTACAAGCTACACCTTTTCAAATGTTTTATGGGTATAAGCCCCCCACTTGAATTTCCATCAGTTTGGGCAGATTCAAGACCCTAATGCTAAACAGTTTTGCATGTAAGAATCGATCTCAATTACTACAAATGATGAAGTAACACTTGGTGGAAGCTTAGTCCAGGATCAAACACTATGCACAGACAGAAACAGGACAAAGAGGTTCTTTATGCCTGGAGACATGGTCTACCTCAAGGTCAGACCTTATAAACAAACCTCATTAGCATAGTCTAAGCATGACAAATTAACTCCTAAATATTATGGACCATTTCTGGTAGAAGAGAGGGTGGGATCAATGGCTTACAAACTTAATTACCTGGATTTGCAAAGGTTCATCCATTTTTTCATGTCTCTCTACTTAAGAAGAAGATTGGTGTACACTGCACTGTTTATCTTACATTGCCCCCTATGGACTCAGTGGGTCAAACTCTAGTGGAACCTATTGCTATCATTGATAAGAGAATGATTAAAAGAAACAATGCAGCTAAAGTAGAAGTCTTGGTACAGTGGGCTAATACATTACCTTCTGAATTAAATTATTTGGGAAAATTGGAATCAACTGCACAAGAGGTTTCCTCAGTTCCACCCTTAAGGACAAAGGTTGTTTTAAGGGGAAAAGAGTGTAAGGAATTGGGCAGTTAGTTAAGTCAGTAAGTCAGTATTAGTATAAGGGTATATATTAGTCCTTGTATTAGCAGCAGTCAGGTCATTACTGTCTTTTTGCTACAAGGTTATCCTTTTTCTTCTATTTTCTATACAACAAATTCTAGCTTGAGAAGGGAGCATGTGCTCTCGATTGCTGAGATGCGAGTGAGGAGAGTATTTGTATTGGATCAAGCATACATTTTCGGATATGATGAATGAAATACGGTCTTTTCTCTCTATATTTGCTCTTTCTTCTTCCCTACTCTAACTTCTCTACTCTAATTCCTCTCTTTTCTGTCTCTTTTCCTGAATTACCTTAATAATCTCAAGTTTTGCACCTCCAATTCATTACATAGAGAAAAATTAGAAATGAAATAATATTTATATTTGATTGGTGGTGATAATGAGTGATATGAATTGATGACATAATTGTCAGATGTATCCGTTTCATTAATTGAAAAGTATTTCACTCCACAACCTAACTCCGCCGTAGAATAAAAATCAAGGATGGAATGAAGTTTTATTCTATTAGATTAATAGTTTTAATTGGTCAAAAATAATGATCACCAAATATATATATATATATATATATATATTTCTTTTATTCTTAATTAAAAATCAAAAAGTAGGTAGTATAAGAAGTCATGATCAGAAGCATAGAGTTTGTAAGAAAATAAAAAGAATGGAAGAAACTAGTGCATGTGTGACCATTAAACAACCAAACGATGGACATATTCTTAATGAAGTAGGTATAGCTAAAAGACTTGGGCATTTTCTATTATTAGGCAGAGCAGAGGCTTCTTTGGCCTTTCTTTTGTTGAGTTGGGACTTATGAAGTCCTCTAATACATCCATAAATATAATAATAATCCACCTCACCAACCGAACACTTTTTTTGTTTTGCTTCCTCTTCCTTTCCTTTCCTTTCCTAGTGCCTACGTACTCATCATAATTCATACCCTCCCTCCCTCTTCATTTCCACTCTCTAGATCTCACTCCTTGATTTTCTAATACCATGCCTTCTAAAATTCTCCTTGCCTTCCTCTATCTCTCCATAATTCTCAATTCTCCGGCAACCACAACATCCCAAGAGTGTCCCTACCCATGTTATCCGCCGCCCACCGGTACCGGAAACGTACCGCCAGCCACTCCAACACCCCCGTCCCAAACAGGGTCTAATCCACCTCCGGCTTTTAACCCTCCGCCCACAGGTTTTTTACCAAATAACCCTCCGCCACCTTATTTTGTGAATGGTGCTGCACCTCCCCCTCCAGACCCTGTGGTGCCTTGGTTTCCATATTACTACAAGAAGCCCCCACATGGGACTGATCAGTCTTCATCAACTCCTCTTCGAGGATGGACGGCTGTGATCGCATCAACCCCTCTCCTTGTTTTCATTTACTTTTTACTTTTCCGCTAATAAGTTACGTACTGCATGTGAATTAATTAATTTTGCTTGGGTTAATTACGTTTGTTAAATGGAACTCACAAGGGATATATATGATTGATGTTATGGAGACGGAATTAAAAGTATATACATCTGATGATCATGGCAAGAGAGAAAAAGTGGATATGTTTGATGTACTGATTTTTATTTTTAAAGGGTATTTATGTAATTTTCCTGTAATGTACACTTTTGTTCATCAACTTATTGAGTTGAATCATTTTTTGGCGTTTGATACATGTATGTATGTATGTATGTAAATATCTACTCCAAATTTGTTACACACCACATATTAATATATGTGTGTCCATTGTAATTATATTATTTTTGAACCACGGTGAGTTGACTGATCTTGGAAAATATAGATTAGAAGCAAGAAAAATATATTATATCATACTCTGCGTGTTATGTGTACTTGTTAAATTATTTGAGAAGCTTCAATTTAATAACATATATTGATTGATATTGAAATATTGAAACATATGAATTTAGAATAAGATTAGGAAAGAAGTAGAAGCAAAAAGTAATGACAAACCAACTACCAGACATTATCACACTGGCCTGGTAATCAGCCTTATTACATAAATTAAGTTAGTTGAAGGGAATAATATTGATGAGAATTGAATATAATTAGAGGATAGAAAGAAAAGTTGGGCATGAGATTGGACTTGTATTTGTATTTGCATGGAGGTCATGTGATGATGGTGATTGGTGGCCGGCGCCAAATATTGGACGTTTTTGTTTAACATCCATAAGAATAAGAATAGATACTTTTTTGGCCTTATAATCGATCTCTCTACAGCGAGCCATCTGTTTAAAAGCACATATGCTTTTTTGGCCTTAATGGTGTATTGACCGACTGATGACAACACCAATACATACACCACCCTTTATCAATGGGTAGCCATTAATTATGTTATAAAATATTATTTATATTTTATTTTCACATCATTTAACACATTTATAATTAAAAAAAATTGAAATCTCTAACGTTCATTGTCATAGCTTTTGGCTGGGTAGCTTCTACAATGGCTTATTAGGAGTACTATCTATAGTCACTAGCAGATCTTGTGCGAAATGAGTGAAAACGGAAGTCTTAATTTGGAAAATTCATGGATTATTACCACACAAAGAAAAAGCGATACAAAAGGCAAAAGTTGTAAGAATTCAGCAATATTACACAAGACTGGCCATTATAAATCAATGGTTTAGGCCTGATAAAGTTTAACTGTACTTTTCCATGAATAGAGAGTAGCAAGAGACTTACAAATGCAGCAACTCCTTTAGAAACATCCAGTCATCCATATTTATTGCCCATTAGACTACAAATTGATTGATTGAGACTGATACAGAACTCCTTGACCGTCTTTCCAATGCCGCTTCAAACTTTGCTGTACACTTTCCTACAACTACATACTCCATAACACAAGAAACTGTGTATTACGATTACGATTTCAATCTTACCCGTTTAGCATCTGCTTTGTGTTTTACTCTATACTGCATCGTGTTTCCCGACTCCAGTCCTTGTGAGAATAGAATGAATGGGGGATGGAGACAAATATCAGGAAGCAACGCCAACTGCTAGGTGACCCATTTTCGAAACACTGCCCATGCAAACACCTTTCATATCCTTCCTCATCATCTCATTGATACTTCTCCTAGCTCCCACTTTCTGCTTTCCCTCAATCACCCGGCCATTTACTACCTTGCTTCCAGTTGATATTCTGTGTCTCTGTGGACAGCTTTCCTTCTTCTCTTGCACACACTTCCCAGTTACCACATTATTTGTTCTAGATTCTGAAAGACGGTTTCTTTCACTTGCTGAAGCCAAAGAGTACTCACTGGAGCTGGATGGGATAGAAGAGTTGGTCAAATGTGAAATTTCTGGTGGATCTGTTATAGTTACAGGTCCACTAGCAGAAAGGGCTAGGTCATTTCCAGCCTTTGAATAAGATGAACTTTCAGGCCCCCGATTTGAAGAAGACTTACTTTGGTGATTGCTGGATGTAGCCTGGGATGGATGGTAAGCAACTCAAATCAACAAACAGAATCTATTACACTATACAGGCTTTATCTCCACCTTGATATCTATTCTACAAAAGTTCTACATAGCCCCATGTATAGAAAAGTCCTTGGCTAGTTTGGATACAAAATCAAGGAAGCATAGAATTGAACTGCAATCTCAAGATTATTATGAAGTTTGTTTGTCCCAAGGCATTAGACTTATAAGAGAATATAATCTTAATTACAGAATATACATACATATAAGCAGTGGTTTCCTCTCGATGAGTATGAGGTATAATATGGACTTTCTCATGTCACATGATTACATGTTAAATATCCATCAAAGGATAGCTTCCACTGATATAAATAGAGCCATGTGAGAAAAAAAAACATTTTAAGTTCATACATACATCAGGGGAATGTACCTTATTTCTATTATACCCACGTACAGCTTCATGATAAAATGAAGGCATGGGTGTTGCTTTGAAGTTGAGACTTTTCCTTAACTGTTTAATCTCAGCATCCGTCTTTTCCTGCAAATACAGGGTTTGACCCAACTAAGCATCTTCACATGGCATAATAACTAGTAATGCCAAGCGTGATGAATAATCGCAAGTTTATAAGAGAAGTCAACATTCAATCTGGTAATTTCCAAGAAACCAATAAATGGTCAATAAAACATGATACTATCCGATTTGGTTGGTCTTTGGGGCACTGCTTGATTAAGATTTGAAGACCACACCTGTTTCCACTACTTAAATGGCACAAGTACCTGTGTTTTTGCTTGTATTTGATTCATCTCAGCTTCTTTCGCATGCATCTTTTCCTCCAACTTTATAAAATACTGAAATGTGGATAAAGCACATAAAATAAAAAGTAAAACCCTTAGTCTGACATCGTTATATTAAAGCTTAGGGACTGAGGCACAATTCACTTCACAAGAACAGCATGGTTCCTTGCCTCTTTCCTCCTTTCTGCTCGTTGATCACTTTTGAAATTGAAAACTGAAGCACTCTGTTTCACGCCTTCCTTACTTGAACTTACATTCTGCTTGGATCTGTAAAACAGGTAAAAAGAAAAATCAAAATGAAAAAAGAAAGATATTAAATCGCAGAAGGCCATTACATATATATTATCAAGCATTGTTCAGGTTGTTGATTTCAAACCTATTTGCAGTTTGATGTGCTTTAGGAACAGTCTTTTCCGATCCAGAAGACTGATATCCAGCTACTTTCTTTGTTCTGACTGCCTTCTCAATTCTACATTATCAAGAGAAACATCTTTAAAATCTTAATCCTACAAGATAAAAGATTTCCACTAAGAAACAGAAAGCAAGAATACCTTTCTTCCTCAAGATTTATTATAGCTTTTGAACTACCCAAACCCTGCACCAAGAAAAAAGATTAAAAAATTCATTAAAAAGTAGTAACTAGGAAGGATAATATTATAGTATTAAGTGGTCTACTTTACGTATATAAATATATATATGTAAATATACATATATATTGATAGTTTGATACAACAAGCAGGATAAAATATTTGCTATTATAAGTTATTGATAATTTTAGAGATACTTTATATATAAACCACGACTTACCAAGCCAACAAAATTAAAAGGCCATAGACCATCATTGGTCCCCATACTAGGTTAAAACATAAAAACTCTAATGTTGTTTGCAGGGAGCAATGAAATAACTACCAAGCACCCCCCCCCCCCCCCCCCTTTTTCCTGCAAAATAAAAGACATCCTTTCGCAAAAGGAAAAAAGAGTAAAAAGAAATAAATGTAGGAGTTTTTACCTCTGGTTTTTGAAGCCTTCCCATCAAACATGTGGATAAAGCAGCAGCTTGTGATGACTTCTTTTCCATCTTTGGTCTCAGTGAACCTTCATTTGCCCTTCTACTAGGTTTCTTTTCAGTCCCCTGAACCTGAGGAACTTTGGCCTGACACTTCAACATGGGCCTCGTAACTTTGGTTTCTGATGCAGTCCTCCCCTGGATTCAGGATATATAGTGTAAACCACAAGGAAAGATATGAAGAGAGGAGAAATTTTGATTGCCTATTTAGAAAAAGTGTATACGTAAAATGCCATCATTTAGAAAATAACATTATATCATTGAAAATAAGCAATAAAATACCTTCTCATTGTCATCCTTGGAATTGTTGTTTAGACTAAAATATCATGGTAAAAACATAAAACTACGGATAGAGAAACAAAGTTCCTGTGATACATGTAATGGAGACGTTAAGTGTCGCACCTTGGAAGATTGAATATGTTGTCTTGAGCTAATACTATCATCTCTCTCAGCTGTATGACCACTAGAGGATGAATCAATGGCACTAGAAGTCACATTGGCCTGTAAAACTTCCTCATGTGGGTCCTCTTCTATTTCAGGTTCATCATTTATTTTAGGTAAAATTTCAGCATCACTTTGACGTGCTTCTTCAGGCTTGACATGTTTCGTAACACTGTCCGCAGCATCAACGCTGTTGATACCAGTTATAATCTGACTTTCAGAATATAAGACTCCTGTACTCTCACTTTCATATCCGGTTACTTCACACTCTCCATCATATTCCCAACCACCAGGACTCTCCTCAAAGTGTGTAAAATGGATATCTTCATTAATATTGTCATTGTCTTCAATATAACCCATGTTTTGTGGGTCCCCATTTTCACTGATCTGGTATGCTGTCCCATTTTGGCACTCAGATGAGCTCTGTCTCAGAAGGGCCTTCTTTCTAAAATGAGCCTCAAAATAAGCCTTCTTCTCAGTAACTGAACCTGGTTTTGAGTATTTCTCGACCTCTTCAAGGTATCGATTATGTGAGAAGGAAGACTTCCTTTCCCAAGACAAGGACTCGGTTTCGAACCTTCCGAATGAGATTGAACCAGAGTGGAAGGAATCTGCCTGTCCAATTTGAGCTAGTGGATGTTAAAAAGTAGTAAGAGATCACCTAAACACTATAATAGCACAAAAGCAAAAACTATACCCCCTTCGTCCAAAATTAAGAGTCATATTTGACTTGTTGACTTTTTATCTTTTGCATAGTAAGGTTTGCCTAGACACAATTGGGCATCATTGTTTTTCTTTTTTCTAAATTGAATTCTTAAGACTAAAATATGTTGACTCAATATGTACAGCAATGTCAGTCTTTACTAGGCACGGATGTTTGTATTTCAGTTAATGTGATTTTGATAAACTTGTGCAAAATCCTTAAGAATCTCAGGAGTTAATTGTGACTATTCAACCATAACAAAGAAACTCAAATTTAAATGATCACATAAAGTTATTCAACTCTATAACTACAAAGGCGATGGAGGAATCACATCCAATTTATAAGCAGAGGATCAAAACATATCCGCGTTTACATATGTTTCGTCTTCTACGATCCACAATAATATCCGCACATAAGACTATAAATTTATTGTGGTAGAAGAAAATTTAGGTTCGCTTAATGGAACCAAATGAAATAATCCCTCTGTTCCATATTATTTGATCATTGTTGGCTTTTAAAAGTCAATTTGAGACATTTTAATTAAAAAAATGTACATAAATTATTTTAATTTTAATCAATACAATGATGAATACTGTTGTAAACATTGTTTCATAATTTTTAATGAGTCATCTAATTATTGAGTTTGAAAATGTCTCAAATTGACTTTCAAAAGTCAATAGAGAGGGAATATGTAGATTCCTCCACAAGCATATCTGATCTGATCTTATCCGGTGAATAAGAATAAACAAATGGAGTTGAATTAAGTTTATCATCTCTAGAAAGTAGCAGGCTATTCGTTTTATAGTTAAGCTAGCTAGCTAGTAAAGCCTTCAGCAGTGAAATAGAGTTTGATGGAAAACTAGAAATTTAATTGAAATGTAACTTATCTAGCAACCAGATTCAATGAATTAAGAAATTTAAGTTGAAATTAATAAGCAATGTTTGGTGTTGCAATAAGAAAAAGAAAAGAGCAAAATCCAGATCATTGGTGAATTGAAAGTATAAGAATCAGATCCAGAGATGCAATACCTGGAAACTAAGTTGAAAAGGTTCTTCAATATTGCTGCCAGCCATCATGATTACTTACAACACTTGAATCATCACTCCCTAGTCATTTGCAAAATATCATAAATTCAACATAAGAAATCATCAAAACCCACTTAAAAAGCCAGAAGTAAACAGACAATCACTGCCTAATCAACCAACTAACCATTTTATACAAGAGAAGGGGGTAGTTTTAGTCTTAGAGGGAGAAAAACAAACAAACAAACTAGACATATAAAATGCCTTGATCGAAAGGAAAGCAAAATATTAAACTTAGATCGGAGGAATGAATGAATCTCTTCTTTGCGTTCAAAATTGAGAAACAGTGGGAGCGAAGGAATGCAAAAAGGTGATTATTAATCACATACTACTACTGCTTAAAAGCGGAAAGCGGAAAGCGGAAAGCGGAAAGCGGAAAGCGGGGGGCGGGGGGCGGGGGTGTGGGGGGTGTGGATTATCACGGGGTGTGGATTATCACGTGGTGTGTTCCTTTTTTGTCCTTTTCTTGCTTATTTTCATCTCGCATCTCTCTCTTTCGTTCATTCCCCTCTTTTATTCTGCATCCGGCCTCTTACTCGCTGGCCCACCGTTAGATCTTCTCCTTTTTGGAGATGTAAGATGTTTCCACGTGTCCACATTACACGTGCTTGACTTTTCAGCTATATTCTTGACTTGTTTTGCATAATTGCACATGTAAAAGGTACTTGACCCACGATCCTATTCCTCACTAAAATCGGATCTATCCATCCATTCATATACTTCCTCCCATTCACTAAAATTATCATATTTGATACTAACTCCGTTCCTAAAAAATTATCGTTTAAATTTTTTGCACATAGATTAAAGAAGCACAATTTATTAAGTAAAATTTATTTAAAATTTCATCACTACCCTTTTATAGGAAGTTGAAAACTATTAATACAAGGGAGAAAATTTCTTGGGACAATGAAAGAAGGTAGGGGTAATATAGGAAAGTAAATAATTTATTCTCCTCAAAAGTTGTAAACGACAAACTTTTTGAAACAAATTTTACCTTTTAAAACGACAATATTTTAAGAACGGAAGGAGTATGTTTTAAGAATTAAAATAATTTATTAAAAATTATAAAATATTAGATGTTATCATGACTAATATTTTTTAAATAATTTACAAACACAATATTATATTAATTAAAATTAAATTAATTAATTTTGACAAATACATTTAAAGAGAGGAGAAAGCTAGATGTATATGGGGACATAATTATACAAATACAGTGAAGAAACTAGAAAGAAAAAAAGAAGAAATTTATATAGAGCATGTCATGTAGGGGTGTTCATTTGGATCGATTTTTTTGGTTTTTCGATTTTTCGAACAGGTCGATTCGGTATAAAAAGAACTCCAATCCGATTCGGATACAAAAAACCGGTATATATACCGGTTTTTCAAAGACTTGATTTCGGATTTGACATTTTATAGTTCTAAGTAAAAATCGAACCTAGGACCTAAGATATATACAAGCTTTTTCTATTTTTATTATTATTAATAATAATAATAATAAAATAATGATTATAATAATAAAAATAATAATAATTATTATAATAATAATAATAATAATAATAATAACAATAATAAAAATAATAATAATAATAAATAATAATAATAAAAAAATAAAAATAAAAAAATAATAATAATTATATTAATTTTAGATAAAAATTCCATGCGCTTCGGTAAGATATCTTGGCCTAATTCCAGACTCGATATCAATATCAAAATTTAAGGGATTTCGATTCGATTCGATACCGATCCGATAAAAACCGGTTGAACACCCCCCAAATGTCATGTGACTGTCCCCAAAATTTAAACCACCCACCGCCACCGGCTATCATATATATGCACCCATTCAGCTGACCCGGTACAGGCGCCGACTAACACTTTACTTGCTTTTCTATTGATCATCTCACCGACTCTAGTTTGTCAAATTATTAATTATTATAAGATGTTCTTGTTATTTTGACTTTTAAAATAAGTTGAAAAATAATCAAATTTAAAACTAACTTAATTCACGAGTACTTTTAATTTTCTTATAGTCATGGACCCCACTAATGTCGTGTTTATCTCTTAATAATTCTTAACAACTCTACATCTTATTGGGTAAGATGATAATGTTATTTATTAAAATTTTATTTGCCTCTTATCGTATTTTAATCGGTAAGAGTAATATGTAAATCTAAATTATTAAGAGTTGTCTCTTAATGAAAAATTTAAATTTATGAACTGATAAATTAAGTTAATGAAAGAAATTAGAAGAGAGTATATATTTTTTCCAATATACCCTTGTTCTCGAGTAGTGTAATGAATTGATATTTGTATTAATTAATATATTTAATTGAGTTTTGGGTAGAGGAAAGATTAGTAATGTGACTTGATGAATATTTGTAATGAGAATTTAAAATTTATGTCATGAATGAAACTTGGTTTTGTCAAAGAAAAATGTATTAGTAGTTGGACACTATTACCTCCGTTCCTTAATATAGGTCGTTTTAGAGAAATATTTTTGTTTCTAAATATAAGTCGTTTGAGAATTTCAAGTAAACATTAATTAATTAGTTTCTAATATTACCCCAAGTAATAAATATAACTTTGGTTCTCTCACTATTTTTTGACCAATAAATAATACTCTCTTTTTCCAATCTGAAATAATATGTATAATTGATAGTATATTTAATGTTTTACAATCATTTCCTTAATACTTGTGCACAACTCTAAAATGATTTATATTAAGTAACGGAGGGAGTAATTGGCAATCTGATCTGATGGCCAAATTAATGCACCCAGAGACGTTATAGGAATAAAAAAAGATTCTCAGTCATAGATCAATGCTAATCTATTCTATACTATTCTTTCTGGGATGGGATCTACAAGCACAAAAACATTGTGTGAACATGCAACGTACTTTGCAACCGAACCTACTTAACCTCCTTCTTTCCCCCTTAATTCGTACTGTACACAATTTTAATAAAACAATTGAATATAAAACCTAGACATTAATTATATAATGTGATAATTAATGATGTAATACTACTTTACATATAACAAACACTAGTAAGTAAATCATACGGGTCCAGATGGATGAAGTCCGCTAGTATAGTATATATATAGGTAGCTATTTTTTGAAGCTCCTGAGGAAAGAATCGCTTTTGGTTAGTTCTCGGAGAGGCTTATCAGTGAATCTGATGAGATTGTAGGCGAAACCTCCAGCAATTGTACCCAATAGAGGCCCAACTATATACACCCACAGTCCCTTGTATTGGTGCATTATTAGTGCCGGTCCAATGCTCCGAGCTGGGTTCATTGATGCCCCTGACACTGGCCTGCACCCACCACCACCACCAATTCAATATTTAATCAACTTTCTATCAACCTATTCATTCTTCAAAGAAACGTATAGTACTCCATATATGAATAAAACAAAGATTTTAGACACAATATTGTCGTTATCATATTATTATATTACCCGGCCACAAAAACGTTCATCAATATTGTAATTCCAACCGCAATTCCTGCCAATTCCCCAATCTGTAATCAAAACACCTCAAGTTATACTTAATCATTTTCTTTGAATTAAATGCTTAAATTACAATAAATGTATATATGTATGTATGTACGTACGTAAAAATTAAAGTTATATATATATATATATAGTGGAAGCATGCGTATGTTATTGAATCGCCTGCTGATTCAGCATGTACCTTAAATGACGAACATTAAAAGGAAGGAGATGATGAACTCGAGAACAAGAGATTGAAGGTTGGATCCGACCGGTACAGTTCCATAAAAGTCTGTAGTTTGTATATCAAACAATAGGTATAATGTCCCACTTGCTAGAATTGATCCTATGAATTGCGCCCCGATATACATGGGTACCTGCATGTGCATGCATCCAGTCAGTCAGCCTGAACCACCACTTGGTTGATAATATATGGAATGAAAATGATTAAGGTGCTAGCTTGCTTGCCTGAGTGTAAGGGAAATGGCGAAAGAGGGCAAAAGTAATAGTGACAGCAGGATTGAAATGGGCACCGGAAATATGTCCAAGGGCGTAGACCATGGCCATCACTATTAATCCCCAACATACACATATCCCTGGAAATGTAACCGAACCATATATTTTGTTCACAACCACCGAACCACATCCGATAAAATTCACGAAATATGTACCAATCGCTTCTGCAATTACCTTAATAATTTGAGAATCAAGTATGATCCAGGCGTCAGTCAGGTCAAATGCATACACATACATACATAAATTTTATTAATTTGCTTTGGAATGGAATGGTAATTGATTATGTACCTTCTGAATGAGTTCAACAGCCTTAGGTGAAGAGCATAGGCCTGATGCTGCTGAATCATTGTGTGGTCCCAAACCACCGCCAGAGCTACTCCCTTCTTCAATTGTTCCTATATTTTTACCTGTCATTCTCTTTCTCCCATCCAAAACTAAAAGGATTGAAACCAAGTTTAATTGATAATTAATGGAGATATATTGTAAATGGGTGGTGGTTGGATCCGGTAGTAAATACTAATGTGAAGACCAATGGTTAACCAACTTTTTAGAGACTGTTTTTTTTTTTTTCTTTTTCATGAACAATTCATCGCCTCTTATTATGCTCTTTCTTCAAATAGCTATTCAAAGAACCAAAAATAGGCCTCAAAGGACACTAATCACATCAATGTTAAATTTTAAAAATTATGTTAAAATTTAAAATGAGATTATTTTTGTGGGATGGAGGTAGTATTATTTTGGTACAATTACATATTCTATTACATTTTTAATAATAATTACAACAATAGTTCACTCATAAAATATTTCCGCAATTAATACACTTTTATATTTATTTATAATATTAGTGCAATTAGGATTCCTTAATTTAAGGAATTAGTATGCAATTAGAATTCCTTAATTTAGGGAATTAATATTAATTTACTTATTAAATTAAATAAAATGGGTACTTTTGTACGCATCTTTCTCTCTCCTCCTCCTAATTCTCTCCACCAGATTATTTTCAAAATCAAAAACCCGCCGCCGTTTACCACCGAATCCACTCCTAAAACTACCACTACTAGGCCACCTCCACCTCCTCAACGGCTCACCACTCCACCGAACCCTACACACGCTCTCCACCAAGCTCGGCCCAATCTTTTCTCTCCAATTCGGGTCTCGCCTCGTGGTGGTGGTGGTGTCCTACGCCTCCACAACCGAGGAATGCTTCACCAAAAACGACATAATTTTGGCCAACCGCCCCTGTATCGCCATGGAAAAATACATGGACTACAACTACACCACCATCATCTCGGCCCTCAGACGGCGACCATCGGCGGAACCTCCGCGCCATTGCTCACTGGAAATATTTCTCACCGCCTACCAACATGTTTTTATCGGTCACGAGACGAAATCAATTGCTGCGTTTTTTTATAGTACAGTTGGTAGCCAAACATTCATACTAAGGTAACCAATTCAATGTTATTAGGTTTCTAATTTATTTTAAAAAAATCTATTATAGATTTTTTTTATTTAATAGTGCAGTTGGTAGCTTGATACAAATGTAACCAATTCAGTTTTATTGGGATACCAATTAATTAAAAAAAATGTATTGTAGATTTTTTTTATAATGCAGTTGGTAGCCAAACATTAATACAAAGGTAACTGTGACGATCCCAAAATTAGGTATACGTCACCCATCTTGGGTCGTCACTTACATGGTACATAAATTCAAATACAAACTTAATTATACATCTGTCGTGTAACATACGACAATACATAAACTGAGAGTTCTAATAGGAATATTATCATTTAGACAATATCTGTAAGACCCCAGCTTTTATAAATAAAGATGAATTTTCTATAAATATTATTTTTGAATATTATGGAATAATTTGATATAATGTTATAGTTGTGGGTAATATTTATAAATTTTGCAAAGTATGCAAGTGGTTATATTATATTCGATTGGTCTGGGAATATTCTTGGTTTAGCAGGAATATTCGCATAACTACTCAATCATTGGTGGACCCCTAAATGTAATTATTGTCGGATCGAGAAAACGACAAAAATATTTGATTGAAATAACTACGAAAGTTTTACTGGTTGATCATTGTTGAACTACTCAGTAGTAAAAGTCTGAAAAGAATACACGTGGTTGCATAAGTAGCATTACCAGATTGATTATCGATGCTTATGTGAGAAGTCACTCGGTTTGATTCCATTATTGTCATTAATTATTATAGCGATAATGACTTTTTTGTTTTATTCAGTATTATTAACATAATAAAATAGAAACATCTTTTATATAAAATGTAATACTTTATTAAAGTTATTTTATAAATAAAATATATTATATTTTATTACGCATAAGTGTTGCATAGTGTTTTGATATAGTGTTTTTGCATAGTGTTTGCAGATAGTAAAATGTTTTTATATAAATAGAATATATTATATTTTATTTAAAAGATTTTGCTTTTAAATATGGACCGTCCGATTAAAGTAAATCAATCTGGACCGTTTCATGGATTAGTTCTTATGCATTCCATTTTCCTATAAATAAGCTCATTCCTTCATTATTTTCTTTACGAATTCATCAAACTCAGAGAGAGAAATTATGTAGAAGGTTTATAGAGAAAGTTATAAAAAGAAGAAGAGTATTCTCGCTACTTCACTACTTCTATATATCAGGTTCTTTTACGGTAAGGGTGTTATTCTTTCTTCTTGAAGAGAACTTCATTATTCCATTCACTATTATTCATTGAATAACTCGTAAAAGTGGCATACCCTATACATAACTCAGATCATGCAGATACCCTATACTTGGTGAAATCCTTATGTTATTCCATTGCTTATTATTCATTGGAATAACTCAGATAATGCTTTATTTACCCTATACTTGGTGACATTCTTCTATTATTCATTTGAACATCCTGCTCATGTGTTTACACAGGACCGGGTTAAAATCTTTATTATTATTCATTGGAACATCCTGTCTCATGTGTTTTACAGGACACGGTTAAAATCTTTATCATTCTCATTGGAATTTCCTATTCGTGTGTTTTACACCGGATCTGGTTAAAATCTTTATTATTCTCTGTTGAACATCCCAGCCGGTGTGAATTTCACCGACCGGGTTCCGTTATTATTATTCGTTGAATAACTGTGCCTATGCGGCAATCCGCATGCACGGTGATTTCTTTTGTTATTCCATTCTTTATTATACCCAAATAAGTTAAAACTTTGACTTCTATACTCCATGAAATTAGTAGAATATCCTTGATATTTGCGTTTCATCCAAAGATCTTTCATGGAAATATTCTTCCGATCATTCTTGAATTTTACTCTACAAAGCAAGATTATGTTGACAATTTGGACGTTAATAATTCCCGGATAAAATAATTCTTGAACTTGTTTTATTGAATTCTTATATCATTGTCATCATCCTCATGTTTATATTTTTTTTAAAGTCATCCGTGGTCTGTAGAGCATGGATGGACTTGGTATGATTATGACTGTGGATTATTGATTGTAATCATCAACCGTAATATTACAAATGATGTGGTAAAAATCCTCGATTGGTAGTAGTGCATTGATGGACACGATTGTTGGCATGATCATGATTATTAATGAATACACAACTATTCTCGCCCGTAGTGCAGAATAATTGTGGTCGTGATACTAAAGAATATCCTTGGCCTTAGTGCGAGGGGTGATTCGATGATGTGGATTATTTATTAAAGTCGAGTCTCAAACTATAATGATGATGAAAACCTTTTAAATCATAAAAGATAGTAGATTTTATTTTCTACTTGACTCTTTTAATGGATCAGATATTCCGCCGCAGCTTAAACCTGGTTGTCTCATTGTATTTTATCGGTTTAACATTGTTGAAGACTATTGATAATTTATTCTCGCATTATCTTAGTCATAATATTTCTTCGGGCTAGTTGAGCTCACCCTTTCTTTCACTTTTTTCTTCGTGAAATGAGAATATACCCGGATGTTTCTGGGAAACGAGTGATGGTCCCGAAGATAAGATTAGTAGTCCTCACTATTCGTGAAATAGTGTGATAATAATTGTAATGAGGACTTTTTGTTTGAGTTTGTATAATATCTAGTAGATTTATATTTGTATTTAAACTCACGATTTATGTCGTATTGCATACAAGACGGTTATGTTAATAAGTTGTATTTAAATTACATACCATGTAAGTGGCGACCCAAGATGGGTGATGTATACCTAATTTTGGGGCGCCACGGTTGGTATCGAGCTAATGGATATGATCCTCGCTAAGATGTGAGAAAAGTACTAGGAGGGAGAGACGGGAATACCTTCGCTAGTATGACCTACCTAAGTTTATGTCTTTATTTTATTGGTTTCGGTCGTAATATAAAGATAATTGTTACATGTCAATTAATCTTTTGTTTTGTGGCGAGATCTGAAAATGACATCCGAGAATGTTGAGAATAAGAATGGAGCACAAAGCGATCGTTGATTCACCATATATCAATAATCGAGGATAATGTGCATCGTGAAGGCGACAATCCTCATGTGAACAACAACACCGACCAAAATGATGAATGATCAAATGTTCAGAGGCTTTATGCAATTTATCCAACAAAGAAAGCGAGAGCGACTCCTCGCCCAAAACGTAGGTGGAAACACGGAAAACTCTCGGCGGTCACCGCTAAACAATTCAAGGAGCTGGGACCACACCGAGTTTAAGGGAGAAAGCTAAAAACACTTTCCGCGAAAAGCATGGATAAAGCAGATTACCAAGATATTTGATGTCTTGGGATGCTCCAGAGAGCAAAGGTTCCCTTTCGCGCGCTTTTATGTCATGCTGAGAGAGGATTCTTGGTGGGAATCAGAAACGTACTCAACTCATTGTCATCAAGATATCTTGGGAGAAGTTCCAGAGTCATTTCAACGACAAATACTTTCCCGAAAGTATTCGCCACATGAAGGAGGTAGAGTTTATCAAGTTGGAACAAAACAATATGACCGTGTCGCAATACGAGTCAAAATTTGTGGAGTTATCACGGCCATATCCCACTTGGTGGATAATGAAGAAGAGAATGGCGCGAATGTTTTTAAGAGGTTTGAAGTCGGAGATACGTCAACATCTTATTTCTCATAAACCGTGTTTGTATTCGGATGTTGTAAATAGGGCTCGCTTAGTGGAGCGCGATAATGAGTCAATATAACTAAAAGAGAGCAAAAGCAAAGTTATAATACCAAATGAGAGTAGTCATCGGAGCGGTGACAACAAGCGTGGAGGAATCAATGGCGGATATGGTAACCACTTCGGTGGTAATCGGGTACAAAACAATAAGAATGGACATTTCAAGAAAGCGGAGATTCAACAATGATGGAAAGATGTCAAAGACCAAGACCCGTTGTTAAGGAAGGAGAAAGACCACCCATCATATGCTTCAAATGCGGAGAAGAGGACACATCATCCGAACTGTGCCATGCCGCCCAAAGCATGTTATAATTGTGGAAGAGAAGGTCACTTAGCTCGATTTTGTCGTTCATCAAGACAAATTCAACTAGGATGGAGGCACCAAAGGTCAGCCCGAAAAGTCAAAACCAGTAGTTGTAAGTGGAGAGGCGTTTGTTGTGACCTCCCAGAGAAGCAAGGAACCCGAATGAGGTCATCACGGGTAAGCTTATCATAAACTCTAATGAAGTCTACACTTTATTTGATACCGGTTCTACCCATTCTTTTATTTCTCCTACTTGGGCCATCGATTAAATTTGACTCAGGAGAAATTAGACTTTGACTTATCTGTGGAAACTCCGTTGGGAGAAACCTTCATTACATCCATTTGCTTATAAGTCTTGTTTGGTTCAAATCGGCACCCTCACATTACCGTCGATCTTATTTCATTAAAAATACTTGCATTTGACGTGATTCTAGTGGATTGATTGGTTAACTACTTATCATGCAAAAATTGATTGTTTTTCGTAAGGTTGTTAGCTTTCATATTCCTAATCAACCTATTATGCTAATTCAAACGACCAAACCATTAAAATTAATCATGGTCATCTCAAGCCATAAAGCTATTCGTTTATTGAAAAATGGATGTCAAGCTTTTTAGCTCATGTCATGATTTAAACAAAAATACGCCGGTTTTGAGCGATATTTCTATTGTTAATAAATTTCCGACGATTCTCAAGAACTTCCGGCCTACCCCAGAGCGTGAAATTGAATTTTGTATCGACCTTGAACTTGGTACAAAACCTATTTCCAAAGCCCCATATCGAATGGCTCTATTGAACTTCGTGGAGTTAAAGACCCAACCGCAGGAATTGTTAGACATTGGCTTTATTCGCCCTAAGACTTTCCTCGGGGTGCTCCTGTTCTATTCGTGAAGAAGAAAGATGGGAGTATGCGACTTTGTATTGATTATCTGGAGTTGAATCATGTCACCATCAAAAATAGGTATCCATTGCCACGTATTGATGACCTGTTTGACCCGATTGCAAGGAGCCAAATTCTTTTCAAAGATCGATCTTCGTTAGGATATCACCAATTGAAGATTAGAACCACCGACATTCCAAAGACTCGCCGTAACTAGAAGACGGGCATTATGAATTCCTAGTCATGTCCTTTGGATTGACTAATGCTCCCGCTACCTTCATGGATATGATGAACCGAGTATTCAAGGAATATTTAGATCACTTTGTGGTCGTCTTTATTGATGACATCCTTATTTATTCCAAAAGCCGTGAAGATCATGAGCAACACTTGAGGTCGACACTCTAAAAGCTTCGTGAATATAAGCTTTATGCCAAGTTGAAGAAATGCGAGTTCGTCAAGAAGAAGTAGCATTCTTTGGGCACGTGGTATCAAGTCATGGAATATCCATTGACCAAAGAAAGATCGAAGCTATTCAAAGTCGGGAACAACCTAAATCAAATGACCAAGACGTAGCTTTCTCGGTTTAATTGGTTATTATCGGAGATTCGTGGAAGGATTTTCTCGAATCGCTACTCCATCGACTCAAATTGACTCGAAAAGATACAAAGTTGGTTGGAGCGAAGAATGTGAGAAGAGTTTTCAAGAACTCAAGAGAGACTTATTTCAAAGACTGCTCGACAATACCATCATCGGCTCGGAGGATTTGTCATCTACAAAGTGATGCTTCGAGCAAAGGGTTGGGATGTGTTCTTATGCAACATGGAAAAGTTATAGCCTATGCCTCATGACAACTCAAAGAATATGAGAGGAATTATCCTACTCATGATCCGGAGTTAGTATTTGTTATCTTTTCAGACTTAAAATTTGGAGGCATTACTTGTATGGGGAGAAAGTGGAGATCTTTACGGATCATAAAAGCCTCAAATATTTCTTCACTCAAAAGGAACTCAACACGCGACAACGACGTTGGCTTGAACTGTTGAAAGATTATGATCATACCATCCAATACCATCCCGAAAAGCTTAACGTGGTAGCCGATGCATTGAGTAGAAGATCGTATGCAAGCACGAGTGCGTTATTGTCAACACAAAGGCCCATTTTGTGTGACTTGCAAAGGATGGAGATAGAGTTAAAGACTCGAGGACGATGTGATGATGATAGCGAATATACGAAAGTAGAACCGACTTTAATCGATAAAGTTAAAAAGTCGCAAGCTACGGACTGGAGGCGATGCGTATGAGGAAGAAAGTGCAAGAGGGTGCTATCGCCGGAAGCAAGAATCGATGAAGAAGGAATACTTGAGTCAACTCCTGCACTTTGTGTTCCTAACAACCCCGATTTAAAGTATAATATCGATGGAGGCGCACAACACACCATTTGCGATCCATCTGGGAGTACCAAAATGTATCATGATATTCGTCATACATTTTGGTGGAGCAATAAGAAGAGAGATAATATTTGTTTATTTCAAGGTGTCTAACTTGTCAACGAAGTTAAAGCGAGCATCAAGTACCAAAAGGTCCATTGCAACCACTTGAAATTCCGAATGGAAGTGGAGCACATTACCATGGATTTCGCACGGCCTTCCTAAGGTTTCTCAAGGCATTGATGCGATTTGGGTCATTGTTGATAGATTGACCAAGTCCGCTCATTTCTTACCGACAATAGAAACTTATACACTTGAACGTCTTCGCTCAGATGTACATAAACGAGATTGTAAGATCGCATGGTATGCCTAGTATCCATAGTTTTCGATCGAGACCCAAGATTCACTTCACGATTTTGGGTTAGTTTGCAAAAAGCTATGGGCACAGACTTCACGATTTAGTTTCGGCATATCATCATCCTCGATTTGGACGGACAATGGAGAGGACTATTCAAACTCTTCAAGATCTATTAAGACTCGTGTTCTTGATTTCAAGGAGTTGGGACAAGTTCTTACCATTGGTGGAGTTTTCCTACAACAACAAGCGATTATCAAGCAAGTATTGGCATGGCTCCATTCAAGCGTTGTATGGAAGAAAGTGTCGTTCTCAAAGATCTTTGGGATGAGGTGGGTGAAGCAACGTTGTTGGGACCGGGAGTTGGTACGTATGACTACGGAAAAGATTCAAACGATCCGACAATGTATAAAAACCTCACAAAATCGATAAAAGAGTTATGCCGATCTTCATCGAAAGGACGTGGAATTCGATATAGGAGATCATGTGTTGTTAAGAGTTCGCTTCCATGGAAAAGAGTTACAAGATTTGGAAAGAGAGGAAAACTTAATCCTCGATTCATCGGTCCATTTTAATCCTCGATCGAGTAGGAAGCGTGGCCTATAGACTCGCTTTTTCCGCCAAATATGTCTCGTGTTCATAACGCTTTTCACATATCCATGTTACGTAAATATGTGAAAGACCCGAACCATATTATTGAAGTTAGAAACCAGGACGAAATAGCGGAAGATTTGACGTATTAAGAGGTTCATGTTCAAATTTTGATAAGAAGGAACATATTCTACGCCCAAGGTTATACCTCAAGTCAAAGTTTCATGTGGAGGAACCACGATATCGAGGAAATGACTTGGGAGTTAGAATCGAAATGAAATCAAGGTATCCTTACCTCTTAAACATACTGTGTATCGCACCACCTAATTTCGAGGGCTTAAAATTTCATAAGAAGGGAGGTTGTAAGACCCCAACTTTTATAAATAAAGATGAATTTTCTATAAATATTATTTTTGAATATTATGGAATAATTTGATATAATGTTATAGTTGTGGGTAATATTTATAAATTTTGCAAAGTATGCAAGTGGTTATATTATATTCGATTGGTCGGGAATATTCGGTTTAGCAGGGAATATTAAATACAACTACTCAATCATTGGTGGACCCCACAATGTAAATTATCATTTGATCGAGAAAACGACAAAAATATTTTATTGAAATAACGGCGGAAGTTTTACCGTTGATCTTTGTTGAACTACTCTAGTAGTAAAAGTACAAGAATACATGTGGTTGCATAAGAAAGACACGGTAGATTGATTATTGATGCTTATGTGAGAAGTCACTCGGTTTGATTCCATTATTCACATGAATTATTATAAGCGATAATGACTTTTTGTTTTATTGAATTATTAACGCAATAAAATAGAAACATCTTTTTATATAAAATGAATACTTTATTAAAGTTATTTTATAAATAAAATATATTATATTTTATTACATAGTGTTTTGCATAGTGTTTGCATAGTAAAATGTTTTTATATAAATAGAATATATTATATTTTATTTAAAAGATTTTGCTTTAAATATGGACCGTCGATTAAAGTAAATCAATCAACTGATTCATGGATTAGTTATTATGCATTCCATTTTCTATAAATAGAAGCTCATTCCTTCATTATTTTCTTTTAATTCATTGAAACTCAGAGAGAGAAATTATAGAGAGTTTAGTATAGAGAAAGTTATAGAAAGAAGAAAGAGTATTCTCGCTACTTCACTACTTTATATTCAGTTCTTTTTACGGTAAGGGGTGTTATTCTTTCTTCTTGAAGAGAACTTCATTATTCCATTCACTATTATTACATTGGAATAACTTTGTAAAAAGTGGCATACCCTATACATAACTTCGTGATACGCATGACAGATACCCTATACTTGGTGAAATCCTTATGTTATTCCATTGCTTATTATTACATTGGAATAACTTTGTATCATGATTTACCTATACTTGGTGACATTCTTACATTATTCTGTTGGAACATCACATGCTGTGTGTTTTACAGGGACTGGTTAAAATCTTTATTATTATTACTGTTGGAACATCATGCATGTGTTTTACAAGGAATTGGTTCCGTCTTTATCATTACATTGGAATATCCTATCTCGTGTGTTTTACACAGGATCCGGTTCCATCTTTATTATTCTGTTGGAACATCACAGCCGATTGTGAATTTCACGATTTTGGTTCCGTTATTATTATTTACATTGGAATAACACATACATCTGCAATCACCGCATGCATGGTGATTTCTTTTGTTATTCCATTCTTTATTATACCCAGGTTAGTTAAAACTTTGACTTCTTTACTCCATGAAATTAGTAGAATATCCTTGATATTTGCGTTTCATCCAAAGATCTTTTCATGGAAATATTCTTCCGATCATTCTTGAATTTTACTCTCAAAGCAAAGTATTATGTTGACAATTTGGACGTTAATAATTTACGGATAAAATAATTCTTGAACTTGTTTTATTGAATTCTTATATCATTGTCATCATCCTCATGTTTATATTTTTTTTAAAGTCAATACGTGGCTGTAGAGCATGGATGGACTTGGTATGATTATAACCGAGGATTATTCGATTGTAATCTTGGTAGTAATGTTACAAATGATGTGGTAAAAATCCTCAATTGGTAGTAGTGCATTGATGGACGATTGTTGGCATGATCATGACCATTAATGAATACACAACTATTCTCGCCCGTAGTATGCGGGAATAATTGTGGTCGTGATCTTAAAGAATATATCTTGGCCAGTAGTGCAGGGGTGATTCGATGATGTGGATTATTTATTAAAGTCGAGTCTCGGCTATATGATGATGAAAAACCTTTTAAATCATAAAAGATAGTAGATTTTATTTTCTACTTGACTCTTTTAATGGATTCGATATTCACCGCAGATTAAACCGGTTGTCATTGTATTTTATCGGTTTAACATTGTTGAAGACTATTGATAATTTATCTCGCATTATCTTAGTCATAATATTTCTTCTTGGGCTAGTTGAGCTCACCCTTTCTTTCTTTGTTCTTCGTGAAATGAGAATATAATTTGGAGACAGTCGGAAACAGTGATGGTCCCGAAGATAGCATTAGTAGTCTTCACTATCTCGTGAAATAGTGTGATAATAATTGTAATGAGGACTTTTTGTTTGAGTTTGTATAATATCTAGTAGGCGATATTTGTATTTAAACTCACAGTTTATGTCGTATTATACAAAGGCAGTTATGTTAATAAGTTGTATTTAAATTACATACTATGTAAGTGGCGGCGACCCAAGATGGGTGATGTATACCTAATTTTGGGGGCGCCACAATATCCATACTTCGAGTCCTCATTACATTTATTGTCACACTATTTAATGAATAGTGAGGACTACTAATGCTATCTTCGGACCATCACTCTTTTCCCCGACTCGTCCAAATTTATATTCTCATTTCCGAAGAGAACAAAGGAAAAAAGGGTGAGCTCAACTAGCCCAAAGAAGAAATATTATAACTAAGATAATGCGTAATAAATTATCAATAGTCTTCAACAATGTTAAACCGATAAAATACAATAGACAACCGCTTTAACTGCAATTGAATATGCAATCCATTAAAAGAGTCAAGTAGAAAATAAAGTCTACTATCTTTAGGTTTTAAAAGGTTTTCATAAATTTTATCACTAAGACTCGGTTTAATGAATAAACCACAATATCTAATCATCCTCGCACTACCTGATCAAGGATTTTCATCAAATTATCAATGGTCATGACTATACCGAATCACCCCCGGTCATAATCATACCAAAACTATCCATCATCGCATTACATGGGCCATCGAGGACTTTTATCACATCATTTATAACAAGCCATGATTATACCGAATGATCCCCGGTCATAATCATACTAAATTCATCTATGCATGTCACCAAAGATAACATAATATAACACGAGGATGATGATAATGACATAATAATTCAATAAAACAAGTTCATTTAATTAATTTATTCAGAACTAATAACGCCCAAATTGTCAACACGACATCGCTATGTAGAAAGCAAAATTCAAGAATGATCAAGAATATTTCCATGAAAAGATATCGATGAAACGCAAATATCAAGAATATTCTACTAATTTCATGGAGTATAAAGTCAAAGTTTTAACCAACCGGGTATAATAAAGAATGGAATAACAAAGGAAATCACCATGCATCCCAGAAGATTGATGTAAAGTTATTCCAATGTAATAATAATAATGTAACTGTGTCGTGAAATTCACACCGATGTGATGTTCCAATGTAATAATAAAGATGGAACCAAACCCAGTAAAACACACGATAGGATATTCCAACAGAATGATAAAGACGGAACCGTGTCCGTGTAAAACACACGCATGTGATGTTCCAAATGTAATAATAATAAAGATTTTAACCAGTCCTGTAAAACACATGCATGTGATGTTCCAAATGTAATAATAAGAATGTCACCAAGTATAAGTAAACCACGATACAGATTATGTATAGGTATGCCATGATACAAAGTTATTCCAATGTAATAATAAAAATGGAATAAATGAGGATTTCACCAAGTATAGGGGTACGCCACAGATACAAAGTTATTCCAATGTAATAATAAAGAATGGAATAATGTAAGTTCTCTTCATGAATAAGAAAGAATAACACCCCTTACAGGCACACAACAAATAATATCCCTTACCTTAAAAGAACTGAATATTGGAAAAGTGAAGTAGAGAATACTTTTCTTCTTTCTCTATAGTTTTCTCTGTAGTTTCAATGAATTCGTAAAAGAAATAATGAAGGAATGAGCTTTCTATTTATAGAAAAAACCGAGGTGGCTCTTGGTCTTAACGAAGGTCAAAATGACTCTTGGTAATATCAAGAGACAACTACTATTTCATGAAGGGTAATTAACCCTTGGAACAATCAAGAAGAAGCTTAACTCTTGGTAATATCAAGGACAACTACTATTTACGAAGGGGTAATTACTATCGACGAAGGTAATTACTTATCGACGAAGGTAATTACTATTCACAAAGGTAATTACTATTGACGAAGGTAAATACTATTGAATGAAGGTAATTACTATTCACAAAGGTAATTACTATTCACAAAGGTAAATACTATCGACGAAGGTAATTACTTATTCACAAAGGTAATTCTTATTCACAAAGGTAAATACTATTTACTATCGACGAAGAGACTCTTAGATGATGACATATGGGCCCCCATAAAATAATCAAACTTACCACAAGCGTCTCATATGGACTCTTTATATATATCAAGGATTAAATAAATATTACCACAAATCATTTTATTTTTAATCAACACATATTTAATCTTTCAACAATTATTAATCATTTATAACTTGTCGTCTCAATTAATAATATAACATATTATATGAGATGATCTTTGTGACAATAATTGAATCAATAATATAAGAGATATGACGCAAAGAATTATCAGAAGAATAATTGAGCATAAATTGAGTGACTTCTCACGTAAGCATCAATAATCAATATCGTGTACTTATACAACCACGCCAGACATCGTATTTTTACTACCGGGTAGTTCAACAGTTTTAACTTGGTCAGTAGTGCATCGATAGACTTGGTATGATTATGACCAAGTCATCTTTGGTCAGAAGTAGTGCATTGATAGACTTGGTATGATTATGACCAAGGATTATTAAGTATAATCATGATCAGTAATTGAAAATACGAATATCCTTGGCCAAGTGGTGCATGAATAATTCGTGGTCGTGATCTTTATTATTGTTGCGTCTCAAAGATTATTGGTTTTCTGAATTGTATATCTTTGGCTCTGTAGTGCAAAGATGAATTGATATCTTTAGCCGGATTGCGAAGATGAATTTAATATTTTTTTTACGATAAAGGTATTCAAGGTATCCTCACCTCTTTATCATACCAGGTACGTACCCTAATTTTGAGGGCGAAATTTCATAAGGAGGGGAGATTGTGAGACCCCATATTTTATCAATAAAGATTTAAATTTTGTCGAAATAATTTTTAATATTATGGTGTGAATTTAATTGTGGGTAGTATTTATAAATTTTGCAAAGTATGCAAGTGGTTATATTATATTCGATTGGTCGGGGAATATTCGGTTTAGCAGGGAATATTCATACAACTACTCAATCATTGGTGGACCCCATTAATGTAATTATTGCCGGATCGAGAAAACGACAAAAATATTTTATTGAAATAACGGCGGAAGTTTTACCGTTGATACTATTGAACTACTCAGTAGTAAAAGTACAAGAATACGTGTGGTTGCATAAGAAGATTACCGGTATTGATTATCGATGCTTATGTGAGAAGTCACTCGGTTTGATTCCATTATCACGATTATTAATAATATGAATTATTATAAGCGATAATGACGTTTTGTTTTATTCGTATTATTAACGTAATAAAATGTAAACATCTTTTATATAAAAAATGTAATACTTTATTAAAGTTATTCTATAAATAGAATATATTATATTTTATTATGCATAGTGTTGCACAAGTATTTTGCATAATAGTGCATATAGTGTTTGCATATAGTAAAATGTTTTTATATAAATAGAATATATTATATTTTATTTAAAAGATTTTGCTTTTAAATATGGACCGTCCGATTAAAGTAAATCAACTGACCGTTTCATGGATTAATTACAATGCATTCTATTTTCCTATAAATAGAAGCTCATTCATTCATTATTTTCTTATTTAATTCTTTGAAACTACAGTAGAGAAATTATAGTAGAAGTTATAGAGAGAAAATCTATAGAGAAAGAAGAAGAGTATTCGCTACTTCACTACTTTGATATCCAAAGGTGTCTTTTACGGTAGGGGTATTATTTGTTGTATTCGTAAGGGATATTATTCGTTTTGTATTCATGAAGAGAACTTACGTTATTCCATTCATTATTATTACATTGGAATAACTTTGTAAAAGTGGTATACCCTATACATAACCTCATATATGGCGTATACCTATACTTGGTGAAATCCTTATGTTATTCCATTCTTATTTATTCATTGGAATAACTCAGATACTTGAATCCCCTATACTTGGTGATCTTCTTTCGTTATTCCATTCTTTATTATTCATTTGGAATATCACGCTCGTGTGTTTTACACCGGACTCGGTTCCATTGTTTATTATTCTCGCATTTATTATTACATTGGAATATCCATGCGTGTGTTTTACATCGGACCTGGTTCCATTGTTTATTATTCAAGCATTTATTATTCATTTGGATCATCCCGCTGGTGTGAATTTCACCGACCGGTTCTCGTTATTATTATATTCATTGAATAACTCGCATACATGAGAAATACCGCACGTACGTGGTGATTTCTTTTGTTATTCCATTCTTTATTATACCCAAATTAGTTAAAACTTTGACTTTATACTCCATGAAATTAATGGAATATCCTCGATATTTTAAGGCTTCATCCAAAGATTTTTTCATGGAAATATTCTTCCGAGCATTCTTGAATTTTACTCTACAAAACAAAGATCATGTCGACAATTTGGACGTTAATAATTCTCGGATTAAATAATTCTTGAACTTGTTTTATTGAATTATTATGTCATTGTCATCATCCTCATGTTATATTATGTTATCTTTGGCTTACGTGCATAGATGAACTTAGTATGATTATGACCAGGATCATCATTCGGTATAATCATGCTCGATATAAGTGATGTGACAAAAGTCCTCATTGATTCGTAATGCGTTGATGGATAGTTTTGGTATGATTATGACCGGGGTGATTGATTATAGATATTATCAGGACGCCCCCAAAATAGGTATACATCACCCATTCCGAGTTGTCAATACATGGTACGTAAACAACTACAACTTTATTATTACAACAAGAAAGCGTGAGTTTAAATACAAATATTATCTTCTAGACAATATTTATACTCACATAAATCCTCATCACATTTATTGATACATTAATTTACAAAAATGGTGAGGACTACTAAACAATCCTTTCTAAAACCTTCATTCCATACCCCGACTCGCACTATTTATATTCTCGCCTCCCGAGAAGAATGGAACAAAAAGGAAAAGGGTGAGCTCAACTAGCTCGGTAAAAGAATATTATGACTAAGATAATATACAACAAATTATCGTTAGTCTTCAACGAGGGAAAAATTTAATAGAATACAATAGACAACAAATTTTCAATCAATATTCGCAATGAAATAATAATTCATTAGAAGAGTTAAGTAGAGAATGCAAACTACTATCTTCTATGTATGAATTTAAAAGTTCATCGCTCATCTTTTATCCCCAGAATAACAATCAATATACATCCGAATCAAATATTCATCTTTGCACTACAGCCAAAGATATTCATCATTGGTCATGTTCATTTAAACACTGCTCATCTTTGCACTACTGTGCCAAAGATATTAATCGATCGGTCGTGTTCATCTCAACACTGCTCATCTTTGCACTACTGTGCCAAAGATATTCTTCTTGAAATCATTCATTTTTGCTACTGAGCCAAAGATATTCAATAATATCATCATTTAAGACCGAGGATGATGAAAATATTTTAAAGAACGAATCCAAAGTGAAACAAAATGACAAGGATTAAGGATTAAGGATTCAGTACTTTGTTTTATCCATGTCCAACAATACCCCAAAAATAATCACAAGTGGTGTAAAATTCAAGAATGATCAAAACATGGATACAATCAAAGCTAGTATCCAAAATAGATGTTTTGGACAAAAGAAGAAATTTTATTTTTGGTGAATAGTGTCAGATATCGTGAATAGTGTCGATACGTGAATAAAGTCAGATAATACGTGAATAAGACCAGTATCATGAATAGTAAATCCGACACCAAAAGATAGAAATTCCACAAAAAACATCTTCACGTTTCATGAATAGTACTCGTGAATAAGAACTCGTGAATAGTAACTCATGAATAGTAACTCGTGAATAGTAACTCATGAATAGTAACCCCGACATGAAAAAGTTCCAAATTTGATAAAAACTTTAGATCAACATTTCAGCATAATGATATTGAAGAAATAATATCATTACGAAAAAAAATAATATCCCTTACCTCAAAGAATCAAGATTACTTGGAAGGAAAGGTCGGGAAGTGATCTTTGAATGAAACTTGTCTTTGAACAAAGAACTCTCAAAGTATCTAAATACTCACAAAATCGCTCAATAATAATATAGAGAGAAGAGAGAAAACTTTGTTTCGGTGTGATTTTCAATTCTAACTTAGCCTCTCTATTTATAGGAAAATGTTATTACCAAGAGCAGACTTGACACTGCTACCGATGGCTTTTACCCGCTACTATTGCCACCCACCACATTTGAAATAAAATTCAGCACATTTCTTCACCAACCACAAGTGGGGCCCACTCAATTCTAGAATTTTCCACCAAAATCAATTATAACCCTAATTTAGAATCGACACCTCTTAAAATTCATAACAAATCATTCGTGCATTTTTAACGGTTCAAAATTTGTGGACATATACTCAACTTATGTATGTATAACATACCCAAAATTACCACAATCAACGGTCGGATTAAAATTATAATCCCGCAATATATCTCAAAACCCACGATTTAATTTTTAATACCTCCAATCTGGTAAAATATCGATAAAACACCTCAACAATAATTTCTTCATTTATAACCACATAAATAAATCCATCATTTATATCCACATAAAATAAATATTTCTTTATCATATGAATCAATAATTAATTATTCACAAATAATATTACGTAATCACAATTATGACAACCAGTAGTTCAGGAAAGAGGGGCTTTCAGATAAGGATTTCTCCTTCATTGGCCATGCAATTAGGTGACCAAACCTCTCCTCGATGTGAACTTTCTAGACATTGCCAATAATGCTATCTAATAATATTATTTAAATAATATGAATTATTGATCCGATAATGGAGATAATGTGCGGTGACAATTATTGAACAACAATAATATAAAATATCAACGCAAAGAATTATTGAATCAATAAAATAAAATATTGAGCAAGAATTCATCGTAAAAATTATTGAGTAAGTGGCTTCTTCACGTAAGGATCAATAATTCAACAATCATGCTGTAATACCGTAGTGCATCGCGGCAACCACGCGGCAGTACATCGTATTTTAACCACCGGGTATTCCAAGCGATCTTAACCAGAATAACTACGCTAGTTATTTTTAACCAACTTATATTTGTCGTTTTCTTCATCCAATCGCTTTCAGTTATGGGGCCCACACATGGGTTGCTGTAGTCGCATTTAATATTCTGACGAGCACGAATATTCCACGACCAAACTAATATTCCCAAACAAAATGAATATTTTATAACCACTTGCTTATTTTGAAATATTTGCGTATTTAACCCTTAACTATCCACATTAATCAAATCAACCCTTACTATTTCAAAATAATAAATAAAGGAAATTCCTTTTTATTTAAAAAAAAATTGAGGGTCTTACAACCTCCCTCCTTATGAAATTTCGTCCTCGAAATTGGCGACGATACTGGTGTTTGAAAAGGTGAGGATACCTCGCTTTCATTTCCGTTTCCAATTCCCGTGTCATTTCCTCTATAGCATGATTCCTCCACAAAACTTTAACTTGTGGTATGACCTTTCATTGGCGTAGGACATGCTCCTTCCTATCCAAGATCTTGATAGGTACCTCCTCATCACGTTAAATCTTCTACTATCTCGTGGGTTCTAACTCAATAACGTGGTTGGGTCTTTTCATATTTATGAAATGCTGATATGTGAAACACATTATGAACACGAGACATACTCGGAGGTAACGCAAGTCTATAGGCTACATTTCCTACTCGGTCAAGAATTTGAAATGGACCAATAAATCGTGGATTGAGCTTTCCTCTCTTCCCAAATCTTGTAACTCCCTTCCATGGAGCAACTTCAACAATACATGATCCCTACATTAAATTCCACGTCCTTTCGATGAAGATCCGCATAACTCTTTTTGTCGATCTTGAGTAGTTTGTATACGTTGTCGAATTATTTGGATCTTTTCGGTAGTATATCGCGTCTTAACTTTCGGGTCCCAACAATGTTGCTTCACCCACCTCATCCCAACATATTGGAGAACGACATTTTCGTCCATATAATGCTTGAATGGAGCCACACCTATACTTGCTCGATAATCTGTTGTTGTAGGAGAATTCCACCAATGGTAAATACTTATCCCAACTACCCTTGAAGTCTAGGACACGAGTCTTAATAAATCTTCAAGAGTTTGAATAGTCTCTCTCGATTGTCCGTCTGGTTTGGGGATGGTATGTTTAACTAAATCGCAAATGCGTGCCCATAGCTTTTTGCAAGCTAACCCAAAATCTTGAAGTGAATCTTGGGTCACGATCCAAAACTATGGATATAGGCATGCCATGCAACCTCACAATCTCATTTACGCACATACTAGCAAGACGTTCATGTGAATAAGTCTCCGTGTCGACAAGAAATGAGCAGACTTGGTTAATCTATCAACAATAACCCAAATAGCATTGATGCCTTGAGAAACCGTAGGAAGACCCAGAACGAAATCCATGGTAATGTGTTCCCACTTCCATTCAGGAATCTCAAGTGGTTGCAACGGACCCTTAGGTACTAGATGCTCCGCGCTTTACACGTTAAGCAAGTTAAACACATCGAGATAAACTTTGCAATCTCTCTCTTCATATTATTCCACCAAAATGTATGTCAAGATCACGATACATTTTAGTACTTCGAGGATGGATTGCAAATGGTGTATTGTGTGCCTCCTTCATAATCTTGTACTTCAAATCGAGTCGTTAGGAACACAAAGTCTAGAGTGGACTCAAGTATTCCTTCTTCATCAATTCTCGCCCCTAATAGCTCCTTCTTGTACTTTCTTCTTCATACGATTATCATCTCAAGGCCGGTGGCTTGAGCAACCTTAACTTTTCTATTAAAGTTGGCTCTGTCGTATACTTGACATCATCGCACTCGTTCCCGTATGATATGATCTTCTACTCAACGCGTCACCTACCACGTTCGCTTTTCGGGATGGTATTGAATAGTGTGGTCGTAGTCTTTCAATAGTTCGAGCCAACGTCATTGCCGCATGTTGAGTTCTTTTGAGTGAAGAAATATTTAAGGCTTTTATGGTGCGAATATATCTCCACTTTCTCCCATATAGATAGTGCCTCCATATCTTTAAGCAGCAAAACGATCACGCTAACTCTAGATCATGAGTAGGATAATTCCTCTCATACTCTTTAAGTTGTCGCGAGGCATAAAGCTATGACTTTCCCACGTTGCATGAGAACACATCCTAACCCTTTGCTGAAGCATCATTTTGTAGATAACAAATCCATCCGAACCGGATGGTATTGTTAGAACAGTCTAGAAATAAGTCTCCTCTTAAGCTCTTGGAAACTTTTCTCGCATTCTTCGCCCTAAACGAATTTTCGTATCCTTTCGAAAGTTAATTTGAGTTAATGGAGTAGCGATTCGAGAAAACCCTTCCACGAATCTCCGATAATAACCAAATAAGCCCAAAAGCTACGACTTGATCCACCGACTTCGGTTGCTCTAACTTTGTATTGCTTCAATCTTCACGGATCAACAGATACTCCATGTTTTGACACCACATGCCAAGAAAGAAAGGCTTCCTCAAGCCGAACTCGCATTTCTTCAATTTGGCATATAGTTGGTTTTCACGAAGCCTTTGGAGTACCAAATTTCAAATGGTGCTCATGATCTTCACGACTTTTGGAATATATAAGGATGTCATCAATAAAAAGACAACAACGAACCCGATCCAAATATTCCTTGAATACTCGGTTCATCATATCCATGAAAGCCGCAGGAGCATTAGTTAGTCAGAAAGACATGACTAAGAATTCATAATGCCCATACCGAAGTTAGAAGGCGATCTTTGGAATATCCTCGATTCTAATTTTCAAATTGATGATATCCGAGCGAAGATCGATTTTGAAAAGAATTGTGCCCCTTGCAGATTTGGTCAAACAAGTCATCAATACGAGGTAGAGGATACCTATTCTTGATGGTGACATGGTTCAATTTCGATAGTCAATACAAAGTCGCATACTCCCGAATCTTTTTTTTTTACAAATAAAAAACAGAGCACCCCGAGGAGATGTCTTAGACGAATGAAACCGATGTCCAACAATTCTCGTAGTTGGACCTTTAACTCTGAAGTTCAATAGAGCCATTCGATATGGGGTTTTAGAAATGGGCTTTGTACCGGGTTCAAGATCAATAAAGAATTCAACTTCACGTTACGGGGGTAGACCAGGAAGTTCTTGAAATCGTCGGGAAAGTCAATAACAACAGAATATTATTCAAATTTGACGTGTCTTTATTCAAATCCATAACATGGGCTAAGAAAGCTTGACATCCGTTTTTCAATAAGCGAATAGCTTTATGATTAGATATGATAGTGATTGATTTTAATGGTTTAGTTGCTTGAATTGCATACAACAGGTTGGTTAGGAATATGAAAACTAACAACCTTACGAAAACAATCAATTTTGGCATGATGAGTAGTTAACCAATCAATCCTAAAATCACATCAAAAGCAAGTATCTTTAAAGAGATAAGGTCAATAGGTAAGGTAATGGTGCCAACTTGAATCAAACAAGATTTATAAGCAGTGGATGTGATGAAAGTTTCTCTAACGGAGTTTCCACAGATAGGTCAAAGTCTAATTTCTCCCGAGTCAAGTTTAAGCGTTGAGTACAAGTTAGGAGAGATAAATGAATGGGTAGCACCAAGATCAAGTAAGGTATAAACTTCGCAAGAATTTATAAATAGCTTACCCGTGATCACCTCGTTTGGGTTCTCGCATTATGACAAATACCACAACAAACGCTTCTTCCGGAATCGTTGACTTTGACTTTTTCGGGATACGATCTTTTGAGTCATCACCGTCCCTCATTGAACTAGGTTTATTCATCAGCACAATCTCGAAGCGATATGTCCTTCCTTTCCACAACTATAGCATACCTTGAACTGTTGTAGGCGGTTTGACCGATATGTCCCTCTTTTCCGCATTTGTAGCATATATGACGGGTGGTCGTTCTCCTCCCTTAGAACCCGATTCTGCCTTAAGACTGTCGTCTTCACATAGTCGTTGTTAAATCTCCTCTTTTAAAATCTCCTCGACTCGCTTCTTCTTCGCTTTTCATGACCATGATTACCACCGTGAGTGGTTACCATTTACATCCGTCTGTCGCTTTTCTCCATGAGTTATCATTATTACATTGACCGCCATCTACGTATGCGATCCTGGTTATGGTCCTCGATTGACCGTACTCGTTATCTCGCTTCTAATAATTGAGCCACATTTACAACATCCGAATAAAGAGAAAGTTTATGAGAAATGAGATCTTCGACGTACGCTGGGTTTCAAACCTCTAAGAAACATCCGCATCACGTTCCTCATTCTCCACCAAATGAGGTGCAAACACGATAACTCGCAAACTTTGCCTCGTATTGAGACACCGTCATTGTTGTTTTGCTCTAATCGATGAACTCCACTTCCTTCATATAGATTTAACACTTTCGTGAAAGTATTTGTCATTAAATAGTCTCAAACGTCTCCCAAGACACGCCGAAAGTGCGAATTTGGATGGAGTGCGCTTCTGAGACTCCCACCGAAGAGTCCGCTTCGCCACGGAACATAAAGGTGGCGAATGGAACCTCTGTTTCTCGTGCATCCCAAGACATCGAATATCTTGGTAATTTGTTTGACCCATGTTTCCGCCATGATCGGATCTGGCTTTCCCTTAAATTCGTGGTCCCAACTCTTTGAACTCGCCATTGTGATAACCCGTGAATTGCTATCATTTCTCCTCGTATTTTGAACACGAGTCTCCTCGTCGATTTTGCATGAAGCGCAAAAAGCTTCTAAACATCCCTCGTTCATCATCTCGCTTTCATTGGTGTTGTTCACAGGAGGAACATTGCCACACTGTTGCACGTTCTCCTCGTTGTAAAAAGACAGCATCTCCACGGCCTCATTTACTCCATTGTTAATATTCTCGATCGACATTCTCAAATCATCGCCATAAAACAAGGGTTAATTAAGGAAATCAATATATCACATAATATCCCTATATCTTGACCAACTAACAAATAAGCTTAGGTAGGACACACTAGCGAAGGATTTACTCGTCTCTCCCTCCTAGTTCTATTCCCCGATCTCCGCCAGAGATCATATCCTTAAGCTCGATACCAACCGTGGCGCCCCCAAAATAGGTATACATCACCCATTCCGAGTTGTCAATACATGTGCGAAACAACTACAACTTTATTATTACAACAAGAAAAGCGTGAGTTTAAATACAAATATTATCTTCTGACAATATTTATACTCACATAAATCCTCATCACATTTATTGATACATTAATTTACAAAAATGGTGAGGACTACTAAACAATCCTTTCTAAAACCTTCATTCCATACAGACTCGTACTTCTTATATTCTCGCCTCCACGAGAAGAATGGAACAAAAGGAAAAGGGTGAGCTCAACTAGCTCGATAAAGAATATTATGACTAAGATAATATACAACAAATTATCGTTAGTCTTCAACAGGAAAAATTTAATAGAATCTGATAGACAACAAATTTTCAATCAATATTCGCAATGAAATAATAATTCATTAGAAGAGTTAAGTAGAGAATGCAAACTACTATCTTCTATGTATGAATTTAAAAGTTCATCGTCTATCTTTTATCCTCGTAACAACAATCAATATACATCTGAATCAAATATTCATCTTTGCACTACAGCCAAAGATATTCATCGATTGGTCATGTTCATTTAAACACCTATTCATCTTTGCACCACAGCCAAAGATATTAATCGATCGGTCATGTTCATCTCAACACTGTTCATCTTTGCACTACTGGGCCAAAGATATTCTTCAGAAATCATTCATCTTTGCACTACTGTGCCAAAGATATTCAATAATATCATCATTTAAGACCGAGGATGATGAAAATATTTTTAAAGAACGAATCCGGTGAAACAAAATGACAAGGATTAAGGATTAAGGATTCGTACTTTGTTTTATCCATGTCCAACAATACCCCAAAAATAATCACAAGTGGTGTAAAATTCAAGAATGATCAAAACATGGATACAATCAAAGCTAGTATCCAAAATAGATGTTTTGGACAAAAGAAGAAATTTTATTTTTGGTGAATTAGGTCGATACGTGAATAGGCTTGATATCGTGAAAAGTGCCAGATATCGTGAATAAGACCAGATACATGAATAGTAAATCCGACACCAAAAGATAGAAATTCCACAAAAAACATCTTCACGTTTCATGAATAGTACTCGTGAATAGTAACTCGTGAATAGTAACTCATGAATAAGAACTCGTGAATAGTAACTCATGAATAGTAACCCCGACATGAAAAAGTTCCAAATTTGATAAAAACTTTAGATCAACATTTCAGCATAATGATATTGAAGAAATAATATCATTATGAAAAAAATAATATCCCTTACCTCAAAGAATCAAGATTGCCGGAAGGAAATTAGGAAGTGATCTTTGAATGAAACTTGTCTTCAAGCAAACAACTCTCAAAGTATCTAAATACTCACAAAATACGCTCAATAATATAGAGAGAAAGAGAAAACTTTGTTTCGGTGTGATTTTCAATTCTAACTTAGCCTCTATTTATAGGAAAATGTTAATTACCAAGGCGGACTTGACTGCAACACGATGGCTTTACCGCTACTATTGCCACCCACCACATTTGAAATAAAATTCAGCACATTTCTTCACCAACCACAAGTGGGGCCCACTCAATTCTAGAATTTTCCACCAAAATCAATTATAACCCTAATTTCGAATCGGACACCTCTTAAAATTCATAACAAATCATTAGTGTGCATTTTTAACGGTTCAAAATTTGTGGACATATACTCAACTTATGTATGTATAACATACCCAAAAATTACCATTAATCCAACGGTCGGATTAAAAATTATAATCCCCGCAATATATCTCAAAACCCCGATTTAATTTTTAATACCTCAAACTGTAAAATCTTGATAAAACACCTCAACAATAATTTCTTCATTTATAACCACATAAATAAATCCATCATTTATATCCACATAAAATAAATATTTCTTTATCATATGAATCAATAATTAATTATTCACAAATAATATTACGAGAATCACAATTATGACAACCAGTAGTTCCCAGGTGAAGAGGGGCTTTCCGATAAGGATTTCTCCTCTTCTTGGCCGCAATTAGGTGACCAAACCTCTCCTCGATGTAACTTTCTAGACATTGCCAATAATGCTATCTAATAATATTATTTAAATAATATGAATTATTGATCGATAATGGAGATAATGTGCAAGTGACAATTATTGAACAACAATAATATAAAATATCAACGCAAAGCAATTATTGAATCAATAAAATAAAATATTGAGCAAGAACTCACTGTGTAAAAATTATTGAGTAGTGCCTTTTACGTAAGGATCAATAATTCAACAATCTGCATGCAATACTGGTGTCTTCTTTCGCATGCAACCACGCCAGACATCGTATTTTAACCACGGGTATTCCAAATGATCTTACTTGAGAATAACTACGCCTGTTATTTTTAACCAACTTATATTTGTCGTTTTCTTCATCCAATCGCTTTCCGTTATGGGCCCACACATGGTGTCGCTGCACGTCATAAATACGAATATTCCCCCGATGCATGAATATTCCACGACCAAACTAATATTCCCGACAAAATGAATATTTTATAACCACTTGCTTATTTTGAAATATTTACAGATTTAACCCTTAACTATCCACATTAATCAAATCAACCCTTACTATTTCAAAATAATAAATAAAGGAAATTCCTTTTATTTAAAAAAATTTTGAGGTCTCTACTGAATATGACCATTGATAATTCGATGAAAATCCTTGATCGTGGTACAGGGATGATTTGATATTGTGGTTTATTCATTAAACCGAGTTTTAGTGATAAAATTGATGAAAACCTTTTAAAACCTAAAAGATAGTAGACTTTATTTTCTACTTGACTCTTTTTAATGGATCACGTGATTCCGCCGCAGCTTAAACTGGTTGTCTATTGTATTTTATCGTTTAACACCGTTGAAGGCTAATGATAATTTATTTCGCATTGTCTTAGTCATAATATTTCTTATTGGGCTAGTTGAGCTCACCTTTTTTTTTCATTCTCTTCGTGAAATGAGAACATATATTTGGGACGTAGTCGGGAACGTAAGTAATGGTCCAGAGGATAGCATTAGTAGTCCTCACTATTCGTGAAATAAGTGTGATAATAGTTGTAATGAGGACTCTTTTTGAGTTTGTATAATATCTAGTAGACAATATTTGTATTCAAACTCACAGTTTATGTCGTATACATACTACGCTTATATTAGTAAGTTGTATTTGAATTTATGTACCATGTAAGTGGCGACCCAAGATAGGTGACGATACCTAATTTTGGGGCGCCACAATTGATATCGAGCTTAGGATATGATCCTGGCTAAGATGTGAGAATAGTACTAGGAGGGAGAGAGGGAATACCTTCGCTAAGTATGACCTACCTAAATTTATTTGGTATTTAATTGGCTCACGTATATAGGATAATATGTGATATGTTAATTAACCCTTGTTTTGTGACAATGTTTGAGAATGGCATCCGAAATCTTTGAGATAAGCAATGAAGCACACGAGAGTGTTGATTCAAATTTCAAACAAAAGGTAACGACCAACAACACGATAATAATCATATTTGGTGGTGGCGGCTATCGTAATAATGATAACCATCGGGGAAATTATCATGCCAAGAATGGTAACCACTTCGGTGGTAATCATGGCAAAGATAATAGAAGTGGAAATTTCAAGAAGAGAATGTCATTTAGCCCAATTTTGTTGTGCACCAAAGTCAAGTCTAGCTGGGACGGTGGCACCAAAGGTGGATATGGACAAAACAAAGTCGTTGGTTTTAGGAAGTGCATTTTTCATGACTTCTCAAAAGCGAGTAAACCGAACGGTTAGCACGGGTTAGTTAATTATAAATCATAAGTCTATACCTTATAAGATCTGGGGTTCTACCCATTATTTTATCTCTCTTGCTTTGCGTTCAACGTTTAAATTTGACTCCGGTGAAGTTAGATTTTGACTTATTGGTTGAAACTTCGTTAGTAGGAGCCTTCGTTATCGCTTTATTTTTAAATCTTGTTTGATTCAAATAAACACTTTCACGTTACACCGTCGATCTTATCTCTTTGAAAATACTTGCCTTTGAGGTAATTTTGAAAGTGATTGATTAACTACTCATTATTCTTTTTGTAAGGTTGTTAGCTTTCATATTCCTAACCAACCTGTTATATCTAATTCAAAGTAATGTAGAACCCTAAAGTTAATCATTGTTATATCAAGCCATAAGTAAAGAGAGCCCCGAACCTTTCGTTGTCGATTTCCTTGTGTGGAATGCACCGAAGCGCACTTTTTCGTAGGTGACATCGTGAATGAAGATGGCAAGTTTATAGGTATCATTGTGAGGTGTTATCTAGGTTAAGGGATGAAGTCACAATTGGTATCAATGTGACGTCTTATCCAAGTCTTGGACGAAGTAATGATTTTGAATGATATTTCTATCATTAATAAATTTCTTGGCGTATTCTTGAAGACTTCCTAGCCTACCCTAGGCGTGAAATCGAATTTTGTATTGATTCCAAAGACAAAATCCATTTCTTAAACCCTCAAATATTTCTTCAACTAAAATGAGCAGCTTTACGTGGTTTATGATGAAAGTCATAATAAAAGCATTGGAATATTGAAAATCATGGGTATTCGTGGTATTAGTAAGTTTTATGATGAGTTATGTTGGTTAGTATGTAAAAACATGAAAGTTTCTTAGAAATCACAAAGAGTTGAAAATCAGATTTTGGTGAAAAACGTAACATAAAATTCAATTGACCATATCTCCTATTATATTTTGAATTTTTGAGTGTGGTCAAGTCCTAGAGTTAGATCTATGAGTTACCTAACTAATCCAAGTAGAATTACTGGAAAAGGTGTTGTAGATTTTTGTGTGGACTGATTTTAGCAAAGGAGTGCAAATCTGCAAAAATCAAAAAAGTTGCTGCCATGATTTTAGGGGGGCTGTTTCGGCCACTTAAATTATGAGAAAAATTCTAGCCTTTTGGGACATGAAAGTATATGGTATAAAGTACCTCCTGTCCAAAAATGAGCTCATTCTGACTTAAAATGAGCAAGTTATGACTATTTCAATATTTAGGTTTTTCCGACGAAAAATGCTATAACCGGAGTTCTATAACTCCGATGACCATGAAATTTAAACTGGAGGCTCACGTTAACATGTGTAAGGTCCTGCCAAGATTTGGGAATTTTTGGAGTTAAACTTGAGGTAGCTAATTTCTTAAGGAATTAATTAGTAATTGATTTTTGAAAATAGTAAATGAATTTTAAAAATTCAGAAAAATATATTTTCATTATGTGACTATATTATGCTAAATCCCAGAAAAGAAATATTTTGGGACTGATTTGGTATTTTTCATGAAAATAGTTTAGAATTACAAACATATGAGTTAAATATGTTATGTGAAGTAACAAAAAGTTGAAAATAGGATTTTATGGCTAGAGGATCCTATATAGAGTATACATATATTTTTTGATGAGGATTTGATAATTGGTGATGATATCTTATGAGTATGGCATTTTTTGAATGATTAAATGCATTATATGGTAAAGCGTAAACAATTGAGATAAATTGTTTATAAATTTAAGAAGTGATTAAAATATTGTTGTAATATTAATGATATTAGATTATGAGATTATTAAGTGATTGATAACATGGGGATATTCTTGAATCTCGGATAAATTATATTATAAATGTTTAATATTTATCCTTTATCTCATTTGATTGATTCTTTATATCATTATCCTCATGTTTATATTATGTTGAAAGTCATCGTGCGTGTCAGTAGTGCATAGATGGACTTGGTATGATTATGACCTGTGGATTGTTCGGTATAATCATAACCGTAATTGAAAACACGATTATCTTTGGCCGTAGTGCATGGATAATTTGTGGTCGTGATACTAATGAATACACGATTATCTTCGTCAGTAGTGTATGGATAATTCGTGGTCGTGATACTAATGAATACACGATTATCTTTGGTAGTAGTGTATGGATAATTTGTGGTCGTGATACTAATGAATACACGATTATCTTTGGTAGTAGTGCATGGATAATTTGTGGTCGTGATACTAATGAATACACGATTATCTTTCGCACGTAGTGCATGAATAATTCATGGTCGTGATACTAATGAATACACGATTATCTTTCGCCAGTAGTAGTGCATGGATAATTTGTGGTCGTGATCTTAATGAATACACAATTATCTTTGGTAGTAGAGGCATGGATAATTTGTGGTCGTGATACTAATGAATACACGATTATCTTTGGCCGTAGTGCATGGATAATTTGTGGTCGTGATCTTAATGAATACACGATTATCTTTCGTCAAGGTGCATGGATAATTCGTGGTCGCGATACTTAATGAATATCCTTGGCCTATAGTGCGGGGATGATTCGATGATATGAATTAATTATTGAAGTGAGTCTCAAAGAATGAAATATTAATTCATGGATGTGGTAAAAGTCATCTTCGTCAGTAGTGTATTGATAGACTTGGTATGATTATGACAAGGATTATTCAGATAATCATGATCAGATTGAAAACACGAATATCCTCGCCGTTGGTGCATGGATAATTCGTGGTCGTGATACTATTAAGTCGCGTCTCAAAGATTATTGGTTTTACTGATTTGTATATCTTTGGCCCCAGAAAAAAGATGAATTGATATCTTTTAATGGGATTGCGAAGATGAATTTAATATTTTTTTACGATAAAGGTATTCAAGGTATCCTCACCTCTTTATCATACAAGTACGCATTCTAATTTCGAGGGCTTAAATTCCATAAGGAAAGGAGATTGTGAGACCCCATATTTTATCAATAAAGATTTAAATTTTGTGAAATAATTTTTAATATTATGGTGTGAATTTAAGATAATATTATAGTTGTGGGTAGTATTTATAAATTTTGCAAAAGTATGCAAGTGGTTATATTATATTCGATTGGTGGGAATATATTGGTTTAGTAGAGGAATATTCAGACAACTACTCAATCTTTGGTGGACCCATTATAATGTAATTATTGTTTGATTGAGAAAACGCATAAAAATATATTTTATTGAAATAACGGCGGAAGTTTTACTGGTTGATACTATTGAACTACTCGTAGTAAAAGTACGAAGAATACGTGTGGTTGCATAGTAGACACGGTATTGATTATTGATCTTTATGTGAGAAGTCACCGGTTTGATTCCATTATTGTCGATTAATAATATGAATTATTATTATAGCGATAATGACGTTTTGTTTTATTGAATTATTAACGTAATAAAAGCGTAAACATCTTTTTATATAAAATGTAATACTTTATTAAAGTTTTCTATAAATAGAATATATTATATTTTATTATGCGATAGTCTTTGCGTAGTGTTTTGCATAGTGTTGCGTAGTGTTTGCATAGTAAAATATTTTTATATAAATAGAATATATTATATTTTATTTAAAAGATTTTGCTTTAAATATGGACCGCCGATTAAAGTAAATCAATACGGACTGCTCATGGATTAATTACTATGCATTCTATTTTCCTATAAATAGAAGCTCATTCCTTCATTATTTTCTTACGAATTCATTGAAACTCAGAGAGTGAAATTATAGAGAGGTTTATAGAGAGAAATTTATAGAGAGAAGAAAGAAGAGTATTTCGCTACTTCACTTCGCCAATATTCAGGTTCTTCTAAGGTAGGGAATATTATTTGTTGTACCGTAAGGGTGTTATTCTTTCTTATTCATGAAGAGAACTTACATTATTCCATTCATTATTATTCATTGGAATAACTTGTAAAAGTGGTATACCCTATACATAACTTGTAGTACGGCGATACCATATACTTGGTGAAATCCTTATGTTATTCCATTCTTATTTATTACATTGAATAACTCAGATATGCTGGAATCCCCTATACTTAGTGATCTTCTTACGTTATTCCATTCTTTATTATTCTTTGGAATATCACATGCGTGTGTTTTACACACGGACTGGTTCCATTGTTTATTATTCCGCATTTATTATTCTTGGAATATCCGCTCGTGTGTTTTACACCGGATTCGGTTCCATTGTTTATTATTCAAAGATTTATTATTTCATTGGATCATCATGTCGATTGTGAATTTCACGACACCGGTTCCGTTATTATTATTACGTTGGAATAACACGTCTACGCAAGCACCGCATGCGTGGTGATTTCTTTTGTTATTCCATTCTTTATTATACCCAAATTGGTTAAAACTTTGACTTCTATACTCCATGAAATTAATGGAATATCCTCGATATTTCGCGCTTCATCCAGTATTTTTCATGGAAATATTCTTCCGAGCATTCTTGAATTTTACTCTACAAAACAAGATCATGTTGACAATTTGGACGTTAATAATTCTCGGATTAAATAATTCTTGAACTTGTTTTATTGAATTATTATGTCATTGTCATCATCCTCATGTTATATTATGTTATCTTGGGCTTACGTGCATAGATGAACTTAGTATGATTATGACCGAGGATCATTCGGTATAATCATGGCTTCGATATAAGTGATGTGACAAAAGTCCTCAAAGATGGCTGTGTAATGCGATGATGGATAGTTTTGGTATGATTATGACCGAGGGGTGATTCGGTATAGTCATGACCATTGATAATTCGATGAAAATCCTTGACCGCAGTGATACGTGGATGATTTGATATTGTGGTTTATTCATTAAACTAAGTTTTAGTGATAAAATTGATGAAAACCTTTTAAAACCTAAAAGATAGTAGATTTTATTTTCTACTGACTCTTTTAATGGATCATGATTCTCACCGCAGCTTAAACTGGTTGTCTATTGTATTTTATCGGTTTAACACCGTTGAAGGCTAATGATAATTTATTCGCATTGTCTTAGTCATAATATTTTCATCGGGCTAGTTGAGCTCACCCTTTCTTTCACCGTTTCTTCGTGAAATGAGTAACATAATTTGAGACAGTCGAGAACGTAAGTAATGGTCCAGAGGATAGCAGATAGTAGTCCTCACTATTCGTGAAATAGTGTGATAATAGTTGTAATGAGGACTCCTTTGAGTTTGTATAATATCTAGTAGACAATATTTGTATTCAAACTCACGATTTACGTCGATTGCATACTATGCAGTTATATTAAGTAAGTCAGATTTGAATTTATGTACCATGTAAGTGGCGACCCAAGATAGGTGACGTATACCTAATTTTGGGGGGCGCTATAGTAGCTAAACCTTAATACAAATGTAACCAACAAAAACTAAAATTATTACCTTTGAAAGTTTTCGTTACCAATTGACCGAAATTCTCGTTACCCACAAAAACTAAAATGGTTACCTTTGTATAAATATTTGGATACCAACTGCACTAAAATTTATCTTTTTCTCTTTTTAATTTCTGGACTAAATCAACCTTCGTTATAATGGCAGCTGTGACCGGCGTCCATGGTGTTGAAGCAGCGGCGAAGGGGAGGAAGAAGATGACGTTGCCAAACTTTGAATATTTGAATTTTAATTATTATTTTTGAATTTAAATTTGTTTTGTTTGTTAGATCCAAAATATTTGAATTTGAATTATTAATTATGGTAGTTATTTCTCCTTGATTTTAGGTTTCCTTATTATTATGAAATGAATCCTATACTAATTCCCTAAATTAAGGAATCCTAATTGCACTAATATTGTAAATAAATATAGAAAGTGTATTAATTGTAAAAATATTTTATGAATGCACTAATAGTGTAATTACTTTTTAAATATTGTATACTTATGTAAATGACCCTATTATTTTTCCTTTCACATCCATTTTAATGTGGATAAGAAATACAGCTTATAGATACAACAACCGCAGATCAGGGGCCGGGCAGAAAGTAACAGACATTTGCTTCATGGATTGGACCGACCACTGCAAGCCCAATTCAATAAAGTCATCTAGGCCTCAAACTTTGGGTATTCCCTTGTTGGACCAACTACCAAAGGATCAACCTCAAAACCATCATTTCTCGCAACTATAGTGCCACCACCAGTCCATCTTAGTAGGTACAGTTTAAATGTTAGGCGTCCCAACACTGGTTTTGTCTACGGTCAAAAGTTATTTTTGGTAAATCATGTTGGAATTTAGTATACTCCGATGTGGATAGAGGAATATATATAGGTAAAAATTGGATGAGAATCTCATCCATCCAACCAAGATCGCATCATTTATTTTTGTGATTCAAAAGATTTAATTATTTTCGTCCGCATAACTGTTATGCGAATGGTAAACCCTATCTGCACAGTAATTATATATTAATAAAAAATTAAATCCAAATAAAGTATATATAATTCTTATTTTATCCACAATAAACTCTGCATGTATATATTAAAGTTTTATATTTTTAAAAATAATAACAAACCATACTTAAATATTCTTAATAATAAAATAAATTTTGTATAATATCTTGTTATTTAAAGTTGAAACAAATTATATATACAATATACTTCAATAGTATTTAACCCTTTTGTATAAAATACTTATGTTCAAATTTTTATATTTATATTTATAAGTATCTATCTATATTATAAAAGAAGAAGAAGAAAAATAGTTGTCATCTTGAGGTTTTGTCACATGTAATTTTCTTTCTCTTTTCTACAAATTTGGTTTTATTATAATTTTGTCCTTCATAATTATTTTTATTTTTATTCTATCCCGAAAATTTGATAAAACTCTTACTACATCCTTGCCGTAATTGAACACGTAACGCGTGCAAAAGTTAGACTAGTTTTTTTTTTTTTTGAACGGTAAATGTATTCTGGACAGTTTGCACTACAAGAAAAAGGTCTATCAATGACCAACAAGACGTCCGATCGCACCATCGGTCGCCGATATTAGTCACAATGATCGTCATCCGCGATCAAAACGTAATCTAGTCATATAAGTTTTGAACAATGACCGCACGCGGTCATTTGATCAATCATTAGTATATAATTTGCCACCAAATTTTGGTTGGAAATGTTAGCGCCTAATTTTTTGTGTGACCATTGAAATCAATGATCGTGACGCGTCAGCCGATAAGTCCATGTCATTAAAATTAAATGATCAGACGCTACGCGGTCAGCAGATAATGATCACGATCAAACTAAATGAATTCAAGAACCGGTTCATTTCCGACACGTAACACGGAAAAAAAAAAAAAGAAGGAGGTCACCAACAAATAGAGAAGAGGGAGAAGGGGAGAAGAGAAGAAGGAGAAGGCTGCTCATTCTTCTTCAAATTAGAGACTAATCAGAGAGGTAAGAGCTACTTTTTAAGTTCTTCTTCTTTAATTTTTTTTGTTGTTTGTTATTTTTGTTCGTTTCTTCTCCAAATCAAGATGTTTGCTACTTAATTTGTGTTTTAAGAGTTAATTTATTGCAAAGAGTTGAATGAATGAATATGGCTATCATGCTTAAATTATATTTTAGGTAATATGATTATGATTGGTTTATAAGTTTTGATTAGAGTAAAATTTATTTGGGTAATACGCAAGACTTTGGGTAATTTGATTTTGTTAATTTATGTCATTGGGTAACTCGATTGATTAGTGATAGGATGGAGTTAGTATAAAATTTATATTTTGGGTAACTTGATTTGGGTAATAGGATGAATGTATTAGATTGTAGTTAGTATAAAATTTATATTTTGGGATTCTTTTTCATGCAATAGAGGTAGTAACAGTTTGGTTATTATAGGAAGTCATTATACGTGATATGTAATTCGTGAATCCCATGTTTATGTTTGTAGTTTAACCAATTATATCGGGTCATTTGTGAAAAATCATTTGTAGATCGAGAACTTGACATCGACATCATAATGTGAATCAAAACGTGAATAATTGCTCCCACGAAAAATGATTGGGTTTCAAAGTTTACAAGTTTGATCCCTCACATGCCGTGGATACCGCAAAACTCTTTTGTAGTAAATCTCTAGATTAAAACCGCTGCATGATAAGAATTTTTTTACGAGCATTGGGATTCGATAAGTTCATAATTTCCATCCAATTCCTATGGTATCTCATATGGATTTGTTGGTTTATGTCTTGTGTTCCTAGAAATGACCTTATATACATGCCGTCGATGCGTACGTGGTTAATCCATATTATGGGGAGACTCGCTGAAATTTTTTATTGGTCGGGTTATTTGCGAACATTTATACTATTAACGAGCCTATTGGTGATCCACTAGAGCCTATTAAGGGGATGTTAGAGCGGATGATGGTTTGAGGCTTCATGATGAGGCCACACGAGGCTACGCCAAGCTAAATTTTAAGCCTCTCACAGTACAAGCCAAGCTTGGTTGTTATGGAATTGGTTACATTGATTGTGTTATTTGTTCCTATATATAGAAATTAGCTTATTGGTAATGTTTTGATTGATATGTATGCTAGATTGGAATAGTTTGATTTGTGGTATTGTTCAAATAGATATGGAAGGAAGCATTGGGAATATTTTAGCGATTAAAAATCTTTAGGTATTGTTCAATGAAACTTTTCAATTGTTATCATTTCGATATTATCATTATGTGTTCATTCATGATTTAGTTGAGTCAACTGCATTATAACGTCAACTGATTTATGTGATATAATTTGCGATGATAAAGAGGTTCTAGGAAGGGGCTTTCAAAAAAGTGTATCCTCAACACAACGGTTTATCATTGAGACTCTACGCCAAGAAGTTTATTTGCTTCTATTTCTTCTTTTATTTTCAAATCAATTTGTATAGCCATCATATTATAGGTATTGATATTTATAACAATTATTTGATGTAATAATATTTATAATGGAAGGCTTGGGGACCTGTTAGTATAATTTAGTACTTAATCATGCCTAAAGTACCTTTTTATTATCATAATTTTAAAGTTGTTTGAATGCCTAAAGGTTTCTTTTGCCTACATGTGGATTGTTTATGAAATTATAGTCAAATCTATGCCTATATGAGAACTATACTTATTCAAGATCGTACATGGGTAATAGTTAAGCTTTTCTTCACATTACTTATACTTATGCAAGATCGCTCATGTGGACTCTTGGTTTGTGTCTTGGGTGCCTAGAAATGATCAGATATACATGTCGTGCATGCATGTGGCTAGTCCATATTATAGGGAGACTCGCGAAATTTTTTATCGGGTGGTAGTTGTAACATTTATACTATTAACGAGCCTATTGGTGATCCACTAGAGCCTATTAAGGGGATGTTAGAGCGGATGGATGGGCTTGGGGTCATGAGGTCATTACACGAGGCTACGCTAAGCTTAGCCAAGCCAAGCTTGGTTGTTAGCATGCTAAGTTATTAGGGGTCATTAAGCCAAAATAGGCGATAGCATAAGGAACCATTAGAAGGCAAAGAGAAGGTAACTAGACACACTTAGTCAATAAAGAGACTGTTTTGGCTATAATGTAAAAAAACAAGGGTATTTAACACTTATGTATACAAGAATAAAGCTATAAAATGTTATAAAAGCTATAAATTGCTCAATCATGTTGTGACTATCCCAAAACATAAAAGATTATAGAAAGGGACCGTGAGGGTATAATCTTAAAACATGTTAGCGCCTTAGCACACTAGTTGATATGAATGAATCTCCAAGATACTCAAACATGTTAATCATATGCTTACAAGTATGCTCAAGTCATATGGTTACAAGTATGCTTAAGTCATATGCTTAGAAGTATGCTTAAATGTTAATCATATACGCGCTACAAGTATGCTCAAGTCATATGGTTATAAGTATGCTCAAGTCATATGTTAACATTTATAATGTTGTTCGTAGTATAGGTATCGTGGAATCATGGACCTCTATTCGCATCAGTAGTTGGATGGCACGACGAAAAGTCAAGTACCCAGATAGTGCTGTTGAATTTAGAAATTTGGTTGCCAAGTGTGTTTTGGAGTATCGCGATAGTCACCTAGAATGTATGAATGGTAAGTCGCAGACACGATGTCCATGTTTAAAGTGTAAGAATGTAAATTATATGGAGAGACACGGTAAACTATCATTTACTTGTTTTCGGGTTCATGAGAAATTACGAAGAATCGCCGGTGGGCACACAAGGAGAAGAGATGGTGGCATCACACAAGTACACAATTCGGGCAAGTAGTACTTCATCGTTATGAATGAAATGGTCCATGATATTGCAGGCCAGATTTTGATTGGGAGCAAGCAGAGAGCAACCTATGAATTTCGATGCCAAAGACTTCTTTAAGTTGTTAGGCGAGGGTAGAAGCCATTGTGGCATGGTTGCACCAAACACACTACATTGTCTGCGCAGTGGCGACATTACTTAACATCAAGGCCGATCACAACATGAGCCATGAGTGTTTTTGAAGTCGCTTCTTCAAGGCAATTAAGAGTATGTGCTGACGGTGAGAAATTACCCAGTAACTATTACTTTTGTAAGAAAATGGTGAAGAAGTTGGGTCTTGGATACCTAAAAGATCGATGCATGTCCCAACGATCGCATGTTATTTTATAAGGAAAATGACAAGATGACAAGTGCACGTTTTGCGGTCATGATCGGTTTAGGCCTAATAAAGAGGGTGTGACTACAAAAAATCAAGTATACCGATTTAAGATTCTAAGGTATTTTCCAATAACACATCGACTAAAAAGATTATACATGTCTTCAAGATCACCGAACATATGAGTTGGCATGCGAAATCTCCACTAAAGATGGAGAACTAAATCATCCCGCAGATGTAAGGTGCTTGGAAAGATTTCAACTTAGCACATCCCGAATTTGCATTGGAACCTAGAAATGTGAGGCTTGGATTGTCCAATCGATGGTTTCAATCCGTTTAGCCACTCAAATTGTTCCGCATACTCATGTTGGCTCGTGATTGTTACTCGCATAACTTGCCTCCTTGGATGTGTATGAACGGCCCATACTTATTTCTTTTTCACTCGTGATTCACGGTCCTAAGAGTCCGGAAAGAACTTAGATGTTTACTTGAGACCTCTTATAGGCGAGTTAAAGGTATTGTGGGAGGATGGAGTCTGAGACTTGGGATGTTGCAACGAAAATAAATTTCAACCTTAGAGGCGTGGTTATGTGGACTATAAGTGACTTCCAAACTTATGGTATGTTAATGGATGGAGTACACACGGGAAGTTGGTTTTGTCTGCGTATTGTATGGAGCATACAAAGTCGTTTAATCTATCAAAAGGTCGAAAGCCTTGTTGGTTTGACCACATCGCTTGTTCTACCAGTAGATCACCCGTTTGAAGAAATAGAGAACACTTCAGGAAAGTGGAAAGTAGATAATGATATGCCCGCACCGCGATTGTCGGGAACGGAGATGCGAGATCGTGTGATGAGATCACGGTTATCCCATTTGGTAAGGTTGATGCGACAAACATAATCAATGGGTTTGGTGAATCTCATAATCGGGTTCGGAGAAGCATCTTTTGGGAATTGCCTTATCGGGTCTACAAATTTGATTCATCGTCATAATCTAGATGTGATGCATATTGAGAGAAGAATGTGTTTGACAATGTGTTTAACATGATGATGAATGTTACGGGGAAGACAAAAGATAACGATAAGGCACGTTTGGACATGAAAGATATTTGTAAGCGTCCGGATTAGAACTTTATGAATCTCCTAATGGTAAGATTGTCAAACCGCACGCAAAGGTACACATTGTCCAAAAAGCAAGTCAAGATGTGCACATGGGTTAAGTCTCGAAACTACCGGATGGATATCGTCAAACATTGCAAGGTGTGTTACGAGTGGGAAATTGCAAGGGATGAAGAGTCATGATGTCGTGTGTTTATGGAGAGACTCATTACTATAGCATTTTGGATCCGCTTGATAAACCAATATGGGATGCTTTGACGGATCTTAGTCGTTTCTTCAAAGACTTGTGTTCAAAATCATTGAATGAGAAGGACATGTTTGTACTTGAGAAGAACATCATAGAGATCACGTGTAAACCGGAAAAAATATTCCCACACGGTTTTTTTGACTCCATGGAGCATTTGCAAATCCATCTTCCCTATGAAGCTCGTGGTTGGGGGTCCATTCAATATAGATGGATGTACCCTTTCGAGAGGGTGATGGGAAACCTTAAGAGGAAGGTGAAGAATAGAGCTTATGTCGAGGGGTCGATATCGCGAGGCATCTGATTTGATGAGATATCTACGTTTGTCTCGGACTATTTTAGGATGAAGTCTTGACAAAGGCCAATCGAGTATCGAGACACGATGATGGGGGAAATGTTGAACTAAATGGTGGCTCTCAGATTTGGTCTAGCGGGGCATGCTTATGGAAAAGGGAAGCGCGTATTCTCTCTCGAAAGCAAGAATTACACGCCATACATACTTACATTCTTCTCAATTGTGAGGAGATTGATTTAATTTGTGAGGTACACATATAAACTTGATATTTTATCTTTTAAGTTAAAATTTATTCTAATATGTTAATGTTTATAACATGGTATAGATTGTACGATGACGAGTTAAAAGTGAAGCGTGCTACATAAGCGATAAAGATATTCAAATCAATCGGGATAAAAACTTTTGACTTTGGCTAAAGGACAAAGTAAGTTCAATTTTAAAAGACGTAGTGTATATATATATAATATATATACTCCATATGTTAACTATGACTTCATTTAATAAGATGGAGTTTTGTAGGCTTTGATCGAGGGATCAACGATTCCAACTAATGTACAAGTCCTAGCTATGGGACGAGATAAGGATCAAGTCACCCACAATGGTTACAAAATAAATGGTTGTGAATTTCACACAAAGGCATATGGGGCGGTGCAGAAAAGAACAACAAACTCGAGAGTGTGTGTCCAAGGAGATTGTTACAATGAGCTGAGTCGTGCCTTTTATGGGGAGTTGGAGGAAATCGTAGAGTTGTCGTGACTGAGGGCACGACGGGGTCGTATTCACTTGTTGAAAGTGCCGTTGGGTTTGATTCGTAAAAGGGATACGTGTTTATGGGACATGGAATCGCCGATATTGACCTCCATAGTCTCTGCAGACTCCAACGAACCGTTTGTTTTACCAACTCAAACAAGACAAGTATACTACACTCCTAGTCCTGTTAGAAAAGGGATAACCGCCTTCTGATTGGCAAGTTGTAATTTATACTCCCGCCGTAGTCGTGTAGAATTAGTTGATGGGGAGATTTACCAAGAGCAGATGCTTCATAGTTAGACTATAATAAATGTGGAGGACGACATTGAAGTAATCCAGGTTAGATGGTGGAGATGAACCACATGAATTAGATCCCGAGTCAATACTTGTGTCGGATGACATTGATCTCGAGGAGGAAGAGTTATCAATCGAATCGATACGTAATCTGAAGCAGATGATGGTTATGAATCCGCAACACGATACAAGATGATTCTGAATCGACATCGTCAAGTGCATATCACAAATTGTGTTTACGAAATCGCCTACACCGTGATTACATTGGCGAAGACACCTATCGCCCACAAGGACGCCTTTCAGCGTAATTTCGGGTATGTTTTTTTAATTATGACAAATAATATTAATATAATATTCAAAGGATAATTATTTAGTAATGTTATTATTTTTTTTATTGGTAGTAAGCTAGATAGATGGGAGGACGCGCAGCTTCCGGTGATTGAGACATTATTATTACGGCAAAAGTCATGCTGGTCCGCACTCAAGGACAACTTGAATAAAGAACGACAAAAAGCCATTCACAATGCCGAGATCGACCATCCGTGCGTGGAGAGGATTATATGCACGAAAGCATAGCCTCGGTGGTGCACCCATCCATATGGGTCGAGATATGTGTGCCCAATGGAGAAATGAGAAAGTGGGTGAAAAGACGAAAGACCGCCGCCGCCAATAACAGAGCCTCGGGTGTATCCAGATGGCGAAAAGGCTAAAAAGGAACATCTGGCATGACAAGATTTCACGATTGTAAAGATATCAACGCCCGCACGATTTACAAGTTTTAATATGTTTACAATCATCATGAATTGTAGAAAATATTCCATTTTACATAGTAATATTGTCTTTGTTTTTGTATAGAGTCTCGATCTCAAGGTCACCCTATCCATTGGTGGATGTACGTGGCCACCCGTGATGGTTCCGCCTAAGGCTATCCAGATAAGCGGTAATAAGTTTTAACAACCCGATCTTGTTTATTAATACTTACAAAATATTATTTTTAACTATTTAAGTGTTAACATGATAACAGGATACTTATAAGCGTTTATTGAATGAAATATTTATCCCCGAAGGCACTCACGTCCTTTATTGATCAAGAGTTGTGGGAGAGAGGCATCTGTTGTGAAGAAGAACTACATTAAAGGTCAAGGACAACGACGACGCCCATCCTTGATGGCTCAGCAGACTCTGCTACCCAGTCTTCATAAATATCGAGTCATCCAAATTATTCATACTCCTACCGATCGTGTGAGAGCTATATGTCAAGATCGAAATCTTCAAGATCTTTCAAGGCACTGGGGCTCTTGATCCGAGGAGTTAATCAAGCAAGATGGCAAGCAGCAGCAGCAGGACAAACATGGGGATGGCGACGAGGTATAAAATCAATTTGTTGTATGTATTGTCGTAATATATACCAAAGATCAACATATTTATTATATTTGTAACTTGTTTTATTATTTTGTTAATTACTGCTGGGGTGATCGAGGAGGGATGACGCTTGACATAACCTTGTACTTGTATATTCATTATTTGGATGTTTGTATATATATTCTTAAACAAGTTTTGAAATGTTATTATATTTATTCAAATCATATTGGTTTTAAAGGTTTATATACTAGTTTGGTGTATGTTGTGGCGCCCCCAAAATAGGTATACATCACCCATTCCGAGTTGTCAATACACGGTACGTAAACAACTACAACTTTATTATTACAACAAGAAATCTGTGAGTTTAAATACAAATATTATCTTCAGTACAATATTTATACTCACATAAATCCTCATCACATTTATTGATACATTATTTTACAAAAATGGTGAGGACTACTAAACAATCCTTTCTAAAACCTTCATTCCATACCCAGGACTCGTACTCGCTTATATTCTCGCCTCCACGAGAAGAATGGAACAAAAGGAAAAGGTGAGCTCAACTAGCTCAAGTAAAGAATATTATGACTAAGATAATATACAACAAATTATCGTTAGTCTTCAACAGGGAAAAATTTAATAGAATCTGATAGACAACAAATTTTCAATCAATATTCATATTGAAATAATAATTCATTAGAAGAGTTAAGTAGAGAATGCAAGTTTTACTATCTTCTATGTATGAATTTAAAAGTTCATCGCTCATCTTTTATCCTCGTAATAACAATCAATATACATCGGAATCAAATATTCATCTTTGCACTACAGCCAAAGATATTCATCATTGGTCATGTTCATTTAAACACTTGTTCATCTTTGCACTATCTGAGCCAAAGATATTAATCGGTCGGTCATGTTCATCTCTCAACACTGCTCATCTTTGCAGACTAAAAGCCAAAGATATTCTTCAGAAATCATTCATCTTTGCACTACGGGCCAAAGATATTCAATAATATCATCATTTAAGACCGAGGATGATGAAAAATATTTTTAAAGAAGCGAATCCGGTGAAACAAAATGACAAGGATTAAGGATTAAGGATTCAGACTTTGTTTTATCCATGTCCAACAATACCCCAAAAATAATCACGGTGGTGTAAAATTCAAGAATGATCAAAACATGGATACAATCAAAGCTAGTATCCAAAATAGATGTTTTGGACAAAAGAAGAAATTTTATTTTTGGTGAATAAGTGTCGATACGTGAATAAGGCCAGATCACGTGAATAAGGTCGATACGTGAATAAGATCGTGAGTATCATGAATAGTAAATCCGACACCAAAAGATAGAAATTCCACAAAAACATCTTCACGTTTCATGAATAGTACTCGTGAATAATAACTCGTGAATAAGTAACTCATGAATAGTAACTCGTGAATAAGAACTCATGAATAGTAACCCTATACATGAAAAAAGTTCCAAATTTGATAAAAACTCAGATCAACATTTCAACATAATGATATTGAAGAAATAATATCATTCTGAAAAAAAAAAATCCCCTTACCTCAAAGAATCAAGATTTCTTAGGAAGGAAAGGCTCAGGAAGTGATCTTTGAATGAAACTTATCTTTGAACAAAGAACTCTCAAAGTATCTAAATACTCACAAAATACGCTCAATAATATAGAGAGAGAGAGAAAACTTTGTTTCGGTGTGATTTTCAATTTAACAGCATTTCTCTATTTATAGGAAAATGTTAGTTGGCAACAAGACTTCGACCTTGCACCGATGGCTTTACACCCGCTACTATTGCCACCCACCACATTTGAAATAAAATTCAGCACATTTCTTCACCAACCACAAGTGGGGCCCACTCAATTCTAGAATTTTCCACCAAAATTAATTATAACCCTAATTTAGAATCGAGACACCTCTTAAAATTCACAACAAATCATTCGTGCATTTTTAGCGGTTCAAAATTTGTTGACATATACTCAACTTATGTATGTATAACATACCCAAAAATTACCACAATCCAATCGGTCGGATTAAAAATTATAACCCCGCATGATATATCTCAAAACTCCGATTTGATTTTTAATACCTCCAATACGGTAAAATAATCGATAAAACACCTCAACAATAATTTCTTCATTTATAACCACATAAATAAATCCATCATTTATATCCACATAAAATAAATATTTCTTTATCATATGAATCAATAATTAATTATTCACAAATAATATTACGTAATCACAATTATGACAACCGGTAGTTCCAGGAAGAGGGCTTTCCGATAAGAATTTCTCCTTCTTGCGCATGATTAGGTGACCAAACCTCTCCTCGATGTAACTTTCTAGACATCGCCAATATCTTTATCTAATAATATTATTTAAATAATATGAATTATTGATCCGATAATGGAGATAATGTGTAAGTGACAATTATTGAACAACAATAATATAAAATATCAACGCAAAGAATTATTGAATCAATAAAATAAAATATTGAGCAAGAATTCACTTGTAAAATTATTGAGTAGTGCCTTCTTACGTAAGGATCGATAATTCAACAATATCATGCAATACTGGTGTATCGCTCTTGTATGAACCACGCCAGACATCGTATTTTAACAACCGGGTATTCCAACAGATCTTAATTCTGTAATAACTACGCCTAGTTATTTTTTAACCAACTTATATTTGTCGTTTTCTTCATCCAATCGCTTTAGTTATGGGGCCCATACATGGTTTGCCGTCGCATACGAATATTCCCGACAACGATTTAATATTCCACGACCAAACGAATATTCCCACAAAATGAATATTTTATAACCACTTGCTTATTTTGAAATATTTGCGTATTTAACCCTTAACTATCCACATTAATCAAATCAACCCTTACTATTTCAAAATAATAAATAAAGGAAATTCCTTTTTATTTAAAAAAAATTTCGGGGTCTTACATATGTGTTGGTGGACGATGGATGTTTATATTGTTTTGTATGTTGTTTATCTTGGTGTGTATGTGTGTTGGGATAAAGCGGTGAGAAAGCAAGTATAGGTTTTGGGAATTTCGCAAAATGAAAAAAATCTGGTCAGTAATGTTTTTTCATATCGTGACCGCGTCACGGTCATTGAACGTTATTAGCGACTTGACAGCATATCGGTCGGCGATGCGTCAGCGGTCGCTGATAATCGTAATCGGTCACGACACGTGGACCACGTCGACTTTGGCTATGGACTATCTTGACTCGGTTCAATGACCGTATTTGTCATTTGATTCGTTCAATGATCGCAGATATCTCGATTCATAATAGTGGTCATGTTGATGTGCATTCCAATGACCAGATTTTATCTGACGATATCGGTGACGCATGCGACTCACAGATATTATCTCTGCGACTGAAAGTGAGTCTGATCGATGATCGGTCGGGCCGATAAACTTTTTTATTGTAGTGTTGGTCAATTTATACTTCCAAGACTAAATCCATCCCAAAACGATCTTAAGAGCACATCCACCGTATCGGCATGATGTATTTAAAAGATTTTATCGTGAATGTTGACCTCAAAATTTAAACCCAAAAAATCAAAAAAAATGGAACAAATTCGGTTCATCTAAAGAAACAATCACCCACTACTTCAGAAAATTGACTTCTATCACTCAAAATTTTTATTAATATGTATCTGCACAGTAACTATGTAAGAACATTCAGGTAAAATGATCAGACTTTCTGATGAAATGTTGTATATATCAATCATATACAGTATAGTATACATGTAATGTATGTACTAACAATTACTACTAATTTAAATGGAGCTACTACTATATATATCAGTGGTGGTATGTGTGTTAAACCTATAAGGCTAGAAAAGTAGCATAACAAACATATCCAAGAGAGCTAGATCAGAATACCCATTTATGGTTATTGGTCCAAGTTAAGTTCATGGAAGAAACTCAAAAGGTTATATAGAGGAAAAAAGGAGGAGCTAATTAACTAGCTAGCGAGGTGCAAAAATGAGAAGAGTACTGTTAATTTTGTTTTGAGAAGAAAATATTAAAGAAATGTTGGTTTTCATGCTGGGTTAATTAATTTGTGTTTAAATTTAAAAGATGTATGGATCCTTCTTTATATAGTGCTGTCTCTGTCTCTCTCTGATGCACTGCATGCAAATATGGTAATTATGGTCCTAGCTATATATATATACAAGTCCTACTTAACCCATTTTTATATATGTTGGCCCCTCTCCCCCCACCCCATGTCCCTCCTTCACCCTACACTCATCATAACTATTCTTTCAGAATTCATTTCATTTTTGGTTGCATGTAATTTATTTTCATCTCAACCACAGCTTGCTTGCTTTAATTTCCATAGTCCAACTCCCACTTGCCTAAACAAGTACTAGTATTTAATTAATTAGTGCACTCATATATCATTTGTGTCTGAATTGAACTTAGAGTTGATGTTAGCTCAGTTCCTTAATTTTTTTTGTAAACTTTTCACATCAATAAATTAACTTAATTTGTAGCTAATTATATTAATTACTGAATTAAGTTTAATATACCATGGCCATGCATGCATGAAGTTCATTATTGGTAACAAATTAAATGATAAGAGTCTGTTTCGATTTACTCACTTTAAATCAAATCAAATAATTTAAATTATTAGGCATGGTACCCGTGTTGGATGAACGTGAAACAACTCACACGGGTATATGTTAATTTTACTTCCCTCTCCAACTACCGCTAATTAATTACTCCTCGCCTTTTTTTAATATAAATCGTTTTAGAATATTATTTTTATTTTTTAATATAAATTGTTTAAAAATTTTAAATAAATATTAATTGTTTAGTTTTTAATCACCAGTATAAAATAATAAATAGACAACACTTAAACCACAACGTTTTTTATAAAAATATTATGATATTTTTTTTCACAACATTTTTAAAAAAAACGTTGTATATATATGTAAAAACGTTATTTATTTAAAAGGGTATTTTTTAGATTTTAATTAGATAACGTTTTTTTTTAAAAACGTTTTCTATGAAAAAAAATATGGAGCAAAAATACGCTTAAATTAAAACTTAAAATTAGAAGACGTACTCTTTTTTCTTTCTCTCTCCCGTTTTCCCTCTCTATCTCCAAGTTTCCTTCTCAGATCTGGTCTTTGGTTGTGTTCTTATTGTCCATGCTTGTGGAAGGGGGAGGCGAGGTCTCGGGGGAGGAGGAGCCGGAGCGGGTCGTCGAGTTTGGGTTTGTTTAGGCGGAGCAAGAGCTATCTGGTGGTGCCTGCTCCTCCTCGCCGACTTCGTTTTACGGCTCCGACAATGGATATAATATCATCCATGACTCCAAATAGAAGTTTCGGCGTATTCAAAAGGATATACCAGATCCTCCCTTCACAATATACCAGATCCATGAATTCGCCTTGCTACTGCTCCTCCTCGCTAGGTATTAATTTTAGATTTGATTGAATTAGTTTAGATCTATCGACTTTTTTTGGGTTTGGTGGTTCAGGATCAGCTCTTGGGCTCGCATGGTGTCTGCACCGACGATTAAGCATCGGACTATTCTCGATTTTGAGACATCGGTGTTTAAGAAAGAGAAAATTTCTATGGCAGGTCATGATAAGGTATTTCTCCCCTTATGCACTCGGTATTGATACATATAAATCTTCCTTAACTCGCTTCATTCCAACTCGGTTTGGGTTATTTTTTGCCATTTTCAGTGCTTCATTCCAACTGCTCAAAAACCAAATATATTTTTTCTCAATTTTTGTTATCAGGTTGCAGTGTTGCTTCTCACTGAGATTACTCCAAAAAGTGCCGTACATAATGCCACAGAGGTTGCTAGGTTTGTGGTAAGTTAGATGTGGATCTTTCTTATAAAATTAACCATGTTTCTCAATTTTCATGAATGTTTTGATTATTTGAGAAATCTAAATTATTTATTCCATACGGTCCTGCAATTGGCTGCAAAAGAAAATTGCTTCGACTTTGGGTCATAGGAATTCTGTACCCATGTTTTTTTGACTGATTTTATGAATAGACTAAAGTCAGTAAACAAAAACATGGTGATACTTAGCCCTCTGGCTGCTACAAAAAGAAAGCACACAAAAACTTACTCGGTGTATTACCAACATATTATCCCTTTTCTTGAAAAAAAAAGAGTCGTACACTCCTACTTGGTTTATAATTTCTATTGAAATCTCGTCAGACTGATGTTTTGTTTCCGGCTAAATATTGCTGATATATCCTCAAAATTAGTGTCAATATCTTTTGTTCTATTCTGGAGATTACATTTTCATGCTTTATTGTGTCCTATTCTATAAGACATGTATGGGCCATTGTTTATCTTGCAGCAGTAGTCTATTCAGGGTGATTGCTAGTTAAAGTATTTCAGTATTTTTTTATTCTACAGTAGATCTCGTTCTATTGATGTACAACTTTCAAGTTACTATATAGAGTATCTTTTTGCGATGGTACTATTGTTAATTAGCTGCTTGAATTTGTGAATTATGAGCTTATTCTCTTAAGATTTGGAGTTTGGACCTGTACCATACCAGCTCTTTGGTTTTATACCTTCTGTGGAATGCAACTAGGAATGTATCAATATACTAAATGCTGCAGAAACTCATGATTGTTTGGTGGTAAATGTCGTCTCTAGGCACAATTCTTGGCTTCGATGTAAGATTTTTCATGTCATGTTGAATGTAAACATGCATACAGGAGATGCAAATAATCAGCAAATAAAAGAATTAAAAAATGAGGAGAAGCAAATAACAGTCGGACAAAACTGTTGACATACCAAAATTAGAGTTGCACCAAACTCAGTTGACTGACACCTTAAGATTATATACATCTTTTAGCATTAATAATGCTTATCGGTGTTACTGCAGTGAAATTAATTGCCCAAATGAACTTAGAAGCTTGTTTTTATTGTTAGAAAGAGCAAGGATACAGTGGATTGGGTTCGCTCATGGGAAATGACACTTTTCTCACTTCTTGAAGATGTTCTCGCACTCTTATTGCTTCCATATCCTGCTTGATGTACCTATATTTGTGTATTTGTATTTATTAAATAATAATTCTAGAAAGTTCCGACTTATTTTCATTACAACTGTAACTCTGAATGTGTGGCAGCATAGGGAAGAGCTGATTTACTTTTCCTTGTATTGAACATGCAGACAAATTCTTGGAAGATTTTATAAAACAGAGTTTGTTCCCTCTTGCTTTGCCCATAACTCAAGACTCTCTAAAGTCATTAAGAGATGCTAAGAGGAAAATTATTCTGACAATTATGGAGGATGAGACGGTCGATAAATCAAAGGAATAGTTGTGTATTGTGTATATATATCTTTTTCAGATTGCTAGCCAAAATTATCTTTCATTTTATCAGTGTAACAATATTTTTCTCTTCATCACTTTTCTTATCTGCTTATGTTTTCTATCATGGTATCAAAGCCATCAGATGCTCGATCTATCTTCTTTTTTGTTCCTTATTATCATTGATATCATCAACATTTTTTTTGCTTTATCTACATCCTATATTACTTATAATTTATAATGACAATACAAGGTGCCTCCAGTTCCAGTACTTCTATTACTAAATATCAAACTGTTCAATTAGACTCCAACCACCCATTATATTTACATCCATAAAATCATTCAGGTTTGATATATATTAGACTA